>VDFB02121938.1:0-47436 GCA_007258455.2 Sequoia sempervirens
ATTTGGAGTGGCATTCGTGGTGGTGGTGAATGGTAATTTTGTATTGTTTATTTGAGTAGTGGATGGTGGTGTTGATTTGGTAAGTGGCATCATTGATGTGGTTGGCCCTTGGGAGACCACGCTTTGTGATGATGTGGGGGTGTTTGATGATGTGGCAATTGTTTGTGCATTTGTCACCTATTTTTGTGATGTCAACAACAAATTTTGAGCATTTAACAAATTTTTTTGGTTGATGGTTGGGATGTTGTTTTGATTGATGTTTGGTAAAGAGGGGAATTCTAAACCAAGAAGTGGTGTGGATGATAATGGTAGTGGTGGGATTGGTGGAAATGTAAGGGGTGTTAGTTGTTGCATGGTGTCAAATATGCCCCCTAGTCTGAACATATCCCCCTCTTCTTGTGGTTCTCTATGGAAAAATGTTGATGATGGGTCATAGTGTAAGGTGAGAGGAACATTTTTGTGCAATGGATTTTGGGGGATGTTTTGTTCCAATGTGGTGTTTGCATCCAATTTTTGGTTATTAAGAAGGGGATGTGATTGAAGAGCATTGAGAAATGTGTTTCCCTTGTTAACGTTGGGTTGGGTTGGAGCAAATGATGTTGTGAGTTGCGGGATATTCTGCATGACGTTTTGGGATGGGGGTGTAGATGAAATGGGGATGGTGGATGAGATTGGTGGAAAATATGTCTACTATAGTGCTCACATCAAAATTTGAAGCAACTTGGCCCCTTGTTTTGCTAGTTCAAGCATGTAGAACGAAGGGTTGTCTCATCATGATGTTGATGATTCTATGGTTGTCTGGATTTTGGAGCATTTCTGTCATTTCTTCATGAGACATTCCAAAAGTGAGGTCCTCTCCTTGGTTTTCTTCTTGTTGATTTTGTGATGATGAGAGGGTCAAGGGATTACTTGATTCAGCGGGATTCATTTTTCTGTTTGTTTGGCTAAGATTGCTTGAAGCGGGTGTTTCTTTGTTGGCTTCCATACTCTTCTTGTATTGAGATCTAGTAAGAACCATAAAACAAGATCAATCTTCGAGAATATGGGAGACAAATCTATTTAATTCTTTGGGTTGATCTTTATCTTATGCCTCAAAGTAGAAATTTCTAGGATGCCTTTAGGATCAAAGGTGATGATGATATGATGATGATTTTTTTTTAAGGATGGATGTTATGGATGTTTTTGGCTTTTGATAAATCTTGAATGAAATGCTAGGTTTTTTAGGACTTTGGATTTGATTTTGGATTGGAGATTTTGTCCTTGATCTTGATTTTGATTTGATTTTGATTTTGAACAAAAAGACCCTAAGATGTTGGATGATTTTCTAAGGGATGGCTTTGTTTAAAGGATGATGATTTGGATATGTGTGAGGAGAAGGATGCATCTACCCACACCTACCCAAACAAGATGATTCTTTCACTAAGTATATGAAGAAGTATTCATCTACATACACTAAGCTAGACAAGATGATTTTTGATAACTTTGACTAAGTATATGCAAAAGGATGCATCTACACATGCCTAGCCAAAGGTGTTTTGATAAATTTTTTCAAGGACTTGGTCTTAATGATTTTTATGGTTTTTTTTTTCCACAAAGCCTAGCACTTCAAGGATGATTTCAAAAAAGGTGTTTATGAGATGATGTTGGTTTGATGTTTGGGGGGGATGGATGAAAATATTTTGATATGTTTTGATCCCTAGATGAACTTAAAAAGAACACTTTGTTTGCCTAGATCTAGGTATTGAAGAGCATGCAAATGCTTCCTAAAGACCTTTGTAACCAAGGATTGATTTTCATTTGAATGTTCATTTCAATAATTTTTGCTTTGGGAATTGTGAGTATTCAACACATATGAAAGTTCATTTTGCTTAGCTTTGCTTAATGTCTTTATTTTACCAAAAACACTATCCTTGATTAAAGTTTCAAACTAAGATGTCCAATGTCTTAATTTCTTCAAACCCCATGAGATATTTTATGTGGAAATTTAATAAACTTAAGGCAAGGGTTTTCCTATTGTTTACTTAAGGATACAACCAGATGTAATCCAATGCTAGGAAACTCTAAGGATGTGGAATCCAAGGAAAAGCACACATATATGGATTGAGTCAATGATATTTGTCCCCAAAAAGGGTTTCAAATTTGGGTGATGTTAAATGTTTGTTTTGAGATGTTTTCGATCACAATGTATTTTCAAATCGACTCAAAAAGCAATGCATCATCCATTAATTGTGTTTTCCAGGGTTTCATGCCCTTCATAGAAGAGATGATTTTACATGCAACCAAGGAAAAATAAAGGTGTTAATAATGAAGTCTGAACTCTATATTTCAAATCAAGAACCAATATGGCAAGTAACTTCTTGGAATCTAAGTTCCAATGCACCACTTTGATAAACTCGCTCAATGGGTCAATTGGTCACTACAAAACAAGGGTTCTATTTCAGACTTTCCGTTCGTAGGAGTTGACCCAACATGGAAAGAGTCCCCTTTCAGATCCATCTTGTCGGAGTCAACTGCATGATATTGGTGTTTCATCCAATATCCACATTTATATCCTAGATGGAAATACTCTCGGGTTCAGAGCATTACCAGTTGAGTCATTCCCTTGGGTGAGTACTTTTTCCCACAAAAGTGAATGAAGAGCAAAAACTCGATCAATCTTTGATGGCAACAAAGAGAGAGAGAATATATGTAAAAATGGCCCCACTGACACTCACATAAGATTTTGTTCAATTTTAAGCCCAAATTGAAGTGTGGAGGTGATTGCTTTGTCTCATCCCAAAATCATGAAAAAGGCCTTTTGATTCACAAGATCGCTATAAAGCACGAGAGAAGTGCATACGTCCTTTTTTGATGGCTTTAGTCTAAGTAAGTCCTCACAAAAAACAAAGCTACACTTGTTCTTTTTAAATCCTCAAAGCAATATGTGACTTCATTTTAGAGTACCAAATCACAAGTGAAAGACATTTGTTCAGTTTGTTAATCTCATAAATGAAATCTAGTAACTTGTTGATCCTATTGTTCCTTTTAACCTTTGTAAAAGAAATTGAAAGGTTCTTTTTAAGCCCAAATGAAAGCTAGTGTTCTAAGGATGGAAAGATGACAAATTCTTTAAAGAAGTGTTAAAAAAATAATTAAGTGTTTAAAATAACTTTGATTGAAGAAAAAATCATCACCATACTCCTCCTTCCTTTGTTTTTTGATTTTCAACCTACAAAGGAGAAAATAGTCAGATTCTGGAAAAACACAGGAAATAAAAACCAGAAAATAGAAGGAAAATAAATCATAAGTCAAAATCACGTGCTATAAAGTTAAATTCTCCCTTTTACTGTCTCCCAATGTCGCAACTCATTAAGGAATCATTATTTTTCTCTCCCAGCGATGCTCTATGTCAGGACAGAGAGCACAATTGCATCGCTATTTCATCCAGCATCATAGTTCATGTCCAGTGTTGCTCTTTTCAAAAATTTTAAAAAAACTTGCATGTCAACGAGTCTAGTAGTGCTATTAAAAATTTGAATGTTTTTGGCAAGATGATCCCAACGGTGCAGTTTTTGTTTCCAGCAGCGCAAGATAGCGACGCTAATGAGCCTGCAACACTAAAACAACGATGCTGACGATCCCGCGGTGCTAAAACAGAGACATTGATGAGCCTGCGTTGGAATTTCCTATGTGTGAAGAAAAATGCAGAAATTTCAAAGAAAAGTTAGAATTAATGATATCCAGCCCTCCTAGCGCCAAATGTGTGAACCCAAGCCTTGGTACTTGTAAAACAACAAGAATAAACACGTTAGACAAGTGATTGCAAGACAAAACAAAGATTCCCCATGAAATCCATTTGCAACATTGAAATTAGGAAGAAAATATTGAAGAACACAAAGCAAATGACAAAATGAAGATTAAATCCTAATTAAAAGGGAAAAATCTTGATCCCATGGGGGAATTGGTGCCAATTTGATGTGAAAATTGACCCTTTCCTGATTCCTATGATGCAAGCTTCGAATGTTGGAGAGATTGATCCACTTTTGATGATGAATGGTGAGAGCTCCAAGCCAAAAATCTACAATAACCTAGCTAAGAACTCAAGATTGATGAATGGAAATGGCTAAGTATTTCATCATGGTAACTTTGCTTGGATTGTGGATGATAAAATGAAGATATGAGCCTTTCATTTATAGGATTTCAAGATGGATGAAAGTCCAAATTTGAGCAATGTGGGACTAACTTTCATCCAATGATATGGTGCCACTTGTCAAGCTATGAATGGATGATGGATGTGCAAGATTTGGGGAATGTGCCAATAAATGTCAATATTTGAAACTAAAATTTGTTGAAATGACGTGTAAGAGGGAAGGGAAAATGCAATAAATGCCACTTGGCTCAAGGAAAAGGACATGTAAGATGAATTTATTTCCTTGTTGGATGTACATGTTGACTTGTAATTTTTGAATTCAAATTGAGAGAATATTCCAAAAGATGACATGTGAGGGAAAATAGGAATTTAATAAATGAATTAAATCTATTTTCATGTGCAACTTGCATTATCTAGAGGATGTGACATGAGATTAGATTAAATTAATCAAGGGTAAATTAATTTAACATGAGATTTGATGAGGTGACTTATTTGAGTTAGATTTATGGGTTTATTTATATCAAATAAGAGAGGAATATGATAAGAGGCTAATTAAATAAAGATTTTTATTTATTTAATTAAAAGGGATGATGTTAGATTAAATCAAATAAGGTTTTAATTTATTTAATTTAATGGATCAATTTTAAAGATTTAATCAAATAAATTGATTATTTAATTAAATAGGGATAATTAGATCAGATGGGATGATTTAATTAATAGAAGGAATTGACTTAATCAGATAAAATGATTTATTTAATTAAGAGACGAATATTGATGAATTTAATCAGATAGGGGAATTTGATTAAATGGTTAGACCGAGGGATGATTTAGGAAGAAACAATGTTAGTAAGTCAGGATCGAATGCTTGATGTCAATCAGTATATTTTACGTGTCTACAGGACCAAAGAGATGAGTATGTACCAACTCCAACATACTGGTATTAGAATATTATTTTCCTTTAAAGCTAAATTTTGTATGCTTGCCCAATTGACAGCTTCTACAAATAGTATTAGTAGGTCTTGTGATTCTAGGTAGTCCTCAAACTATTTCTCTTTTACTAATTTTGACCAGATTATCAAAGTTCACATGTCCCATTATCTAGTGCCATAACCAAGTTTCACTGATTTGAGATACAAGACAATGACTATCAACTCCCTTCAGCTGATAGATGTTTCCATGAGTTCTTCTCATAGCAATCAAATCTTCATTTCTGGATCCTTTTTTGATTTCACAGGTATTGTTTTGAAATACAAGCTTAAAGCCATTTCTACACATCTAACCAACACTTAAAAGGTTATGCCTCAAATCCTTCACATAATATACATCATCAGTACTATGCACTCCATCAAAACTAATTGAACCTTTACCATAGATCTTAGCTCCTGAATAATCACCGAACATGACTATACCACCATCATATTTTTCAAGTTTAGTGAACTTACTCTTATCTCTTATCATGTGATTTGAGCATCCATTATTAATTACCCAGTATTCTTCATCCTGTCTTGCATGAAATGTGGTAACCAAAGACCTTCCATCCTATTCTTCTTAACTTTCAGAGGTTTCTTACTTGCACATTTTGTAGAGTTAGGGGATACAAATTTACTTTCCAAAGCTAAGAATAAGAATTCACTATCATCAACCTCATTTTTAGATTCATCATCGAATTCACTATCATCAACCTCATTTTTAGATTCATCATCACAAATACCAGCCCCTTAACATAGTACAACTTCTTATACTTCTTATCCTCCCTATCCTTATCCTTATCGTCCTTGTTATTTTTATGTGTAGCCCTATTCAGAAATCTTGAAGCATAATGACCAATATTTAGACAACTAAAGAATTTAAAGGGAAACATACCTTTATACTTTCTATTACCTTTCTTCAACTTCCTCCTGAATTTAGCTTCCAACTCATCAACATCATCTCTATCAGGTTCCTCTTCAATCTTCATTGCCTTAAATGTCCATTTTGTCTTTTCTTCTATCTTGTCATCTTTCCAGAACTTTCTCAATTCAAATTCTTGCAAGGAGCCAAAAAAGTGTTCCAAGGTGTACTTCTTAGGATCATACATTTCTTCAATCACCGAGATCTTATTGTTGTAGCAATCTAGTAGGGTGATTAGGATCTTCTCTATTATGTCTTCATCTGCTAGCTTTCCTCGATTTCTAACCTCATTTGTAGTCTATTCAGCCCTGTGAAAGAAACTTGTAAATTCTTCACCATCTTCCTTTTTCCAATTCACAAATCTATGTTTTCCTGCTAGTCTCTTTATCAATTTCACTTTTTCATTTCCGTCATACATGTCTTCCAACTTCTTCTAGACTTCATATGTAGTATCCAAAGGATTAAGCTTGATTCACTCATTTTTAGATAAACCACTACAAATCACATATTTTTCTCTCTCATTTTCTTCATAAGAAGAGATATCATCTACAAAATTAACACCACTAGATATAAGTATATACTTACTCTGAATAGCCTTCAAGGTCTTGAAACCAAGAGAGATAATATATCCTCTCATTTTTCCCTTCCAATCTTTGGAGTTAGTTCCATCAAACATAGGGATCGACAACTTGTGCACCATCAGATCTTCCTTAAGTAGTTAAGCTCTACAACAAGGAACCACAAGCTTTGATACCAATTGTTAAACATACGTAGGAAAATTGAGAGGGTGGGTGAATCAATTGTCACAAAAATTCAAACTTAAAACTTTATCACTTATCAAATCTTCAACCACACTATTTTGTTATTAAATATGAGCATGAAACATAGATAATAGAAAGTAAACCAACACAATGAATACCAATTTTTTTATGTGGAAAACCCAATAAGGGAAAAACCATGGTGAGGGTTAACTCACAATATAAAGATTATAAAATGATTACAAAGGCTCACTGCCTAGAAGAGGACTCACTTTCCAAGTACAAAGTCTCACTACCTACAAAGGACTCACTATCCAAAAAGGAGGCTCACTACCTATAGATAAAAAAGAGAACAAAAAGATCCACCACAATAATCAATGCACATTCACAAGATTACAAAAACCCTTCGCTCACTACCTTCAACAAAACAAAGAACTGCTATCACAACTCACTCACACACACACTTCTACTCTTTTGATTTGTGGATTTACTTTCACCACTTTGCATCACATTGTCATATACAATTCTTCACAACTCTCCTTGATTTTACACCATTCTCAACCTTAGAAACATTTACCATGGTCGACCACAATACATCATTTCATAATTTCAAATTAGGCTGGAAACTCTAAATTCCCATGATGGAAAGGAATAAGAGTGGACCAATAAAAAAATATTCTTGAATGATCTACTTGCTTCCTCAATTAAATATTATTCTTTGAATGAAGTGTAAACACTAGGTCGGCCAAACCTAATGAAAACAAAAATTATCAATGATGCACACATTTCCCAACAAGAAGATGACACACAAACACCGCAACATGTTTCATTATGCATCAGAATACATCTCAGAATATTCTAGATACATCCACAGCTAAAACAACAAGATTCAAATATGAAAATCCTTTCACTAGACAATTCGGGCTATGTAGACATACACAAAAATACTAAAACATGATTTTTGGATCACCAAACTCCAAGACTCTTTGCTAGAGTACATGAAAGACCTTCATAGGACATCTACCAAATCTACATATACCAGTGTACACAACTTCTACATACTATCCCACCAAAAATTGAAACTAGGAATATATCATCATCATCAAAACACCTTTAGATCTTCATAGGCATAAGATCAACATAGGAGAAATGTGGAGCACACACTGAATACTTCCAACACTTTGACTTCTCTTCTTTATTTAATTTTCTCAAAAGCACTTGGAAACTCATCAAACCAATATATTTGCAATGCCATAAAGATAGCTCCATGTACTCACAACATCTCAACCATACATGTACAATCTACAACATATTGAATAGTGTTGACATGAATGACAATATTAATGACAACACTACCAAACAAGCTCATACTTGCAACATTAATTATGTATCACCTATCTTTTCACACCTTGTTGGTGTTACAGTTGTTTAGGTGGGCCACAAAAAATCCTAGAAATCCTTCTAAATCTGAGGGAATACTATTTTCAAACTTTCTTGGTCAAAGGTGGTGGAGTTCCTTTTGTACCACACTTTCATTTAAACTTGATTTAATGGATATTAATGAATATTTAACCTAACATAGAGATGCCTTCAAAGATCAAGGATATGGATAATCCCATGAGGGGATATGGATATTTTCTTTAAGGTATTTATAGTTTCCTATGTGATGATATGGATACTCTCATCAACGCTGTGTGCACTCACAAAAATATGGCTTTCTGAGGTGCTATCATGAAGCTTTGGTTGATGTGAATTATGTTGGAACTAGATTTTATGGTGATTGGATGGGTTAAACTCATCCTTGGTCAAGAATTTTTGGTGTCAAATGAGTGGTATATGGTTGATTCAGACATATTATCATGTTTTGTGGTAACACTACTAGAACTACACCACTCTGAAAGTGGAGGTGGTGAAAATGGCACACGAGATTTTTCTAATCAAAATTTTAGGTAGGTTGGAATAGATGATGGATGTAGCCTCCTTCGGTGTGGGTATTCTAGGCCCCATGAATTGGAGCATCTCTTGGTTCTAGGTGAGAAAGTAACCATCTTCCCATTCATTCTAGATATCAAAGGTGATGTGATGCACAAACATAGAGAGTAGGTAGAGGTGGCTGTAAGATTCCTGAGGAAAATGGTGCACATTGAGTGCTCCAAGACTTTGAATGGGTTAGAAATTTTACCAATTATATTCAAGAGATTTGTAATGTATAGTTTAGTTTTCCTCTACAAGGTCTGAACATTGTTCTTTTTGAACATAAACGTATAGTTATTTGTCATAGATGGACTTTTAATTATTAGCAATTTTTTACACCTACTTCTAACCAGTTGGGTGTTTTGGTTTTCCATTTATAAAGATAATGTTGAGTACTATAAAGTTTTATGTAGTCACTTCAAACTACATGTTGGGTTGTAGGGGGTAACTTATAGATATTTTCTCTAGTTTTTTAACTTATAGATATTTTCTCTAGTTTTTTCCCTTGATGGGTCATGACTGTAATCAGTTTTTAAGCATGTATTTTTGCTTTAAGTTTAATATAAAAAAGTTAGGGCTTCGACCTTTTACCAAAAAAAGAATGATATAGATTAATGATACATAATATTTTCCATGTAGATTAGATTTAAATTTTTTTGAGTATAAGATGATCATTTCTATTAATTTTTGTTATTTTTGGTTAGGTTTTATATTGAAATACAATTTAAGATAATATATAACTTTTGCTTAAAATAAAATATTTTCATAAATTTCAAAAAATACATAATTTAATGCAATATCTAATGTGTGAATATAATTTTAAAATATACCACTGAATATTTACTTTATTATTATTTTTAATTAATAATAATATAAATTTACATCATTATTTTTATGATAGTATTCATTTGTTTTACTAGTTATAATAAATATTTTTTCGTTTAACAAAAGGACATTGAAATGTAGTGCATTACAATTTGAAAAATAAATATCATAGTATGTTATCTTTCACCTGAAATAAAGATTTTTTATTTTTTTTTGTAATGGACCTATATTCTATATAACATAAAAGAAATTGGAAGGATAAATCTAAGGGAAATGTTCATATGAAATTGCATCATCAAGTGACTTTATTTGATACTTGTACACATAATACAAATTAGATTATTTTATCCTTCACAAATACATGTGAATAGGAAGGGGAGATCATATACCTAGGGTGATACATAAGAATGTTTGATCTAAATTAATTTTATCAAATCTAGTTAATTATAACCCACTAGATTAAAATATTAGTTTTCTTCTAAAAAATAAATAATAGTGCCTCATTTGGTGTAATACCCCTCATGCTACTATTTGATTTTGACATTCACTGTGGTTTTGTTTGGCACATTGTGATTTTGGTTGATACTGTTGCTATTATGTGTGGTAGCTTAGACTATTACTATACTCTTATGATGCAATGGATATTGTGATGACATTTTATTGTGATCATTTGATGGAGTTATTTGGAATGCAGTAGACTATAGAATAGTAATTTATGATGTGGTGTAAAATTATAATGCTTTATATGATGATATGTTTTGGTGAGGGGACAGGTAGCATCACTCATTCGCGAGTGCCCTGCTACGCTGTGAATCCTCCTCACAATGCTTTGATTTTATGTATATTGTATATCACCTTGTTGGATGCAGGCTTTGCAGGAATAAGACTCGATTCCACCTATTTCGGTAGGTCTGGGCGAGCATTGAACCAACCCAACGGCAGGAAGTTGAATATTTGAGGTGACATGAAAAGTAACTCCGTACCAAGATGTCAACAATCTTGTATCTTCATGGTTTGTGCATATTGGTCACATTCATTTGTGTAGTTACATTGGTCTTTGTATGATTTTATGATTTGTCTAAAGTGGTGGATGGTCTTATGTGGTAAATTAAATAATTAAGTAATTGATAAAATAAAAACATAAAATAATAATTAAATATGGCAATGAATAAATATTAGAAATAATAAAAAAAACATTACATTTATTTTGAGTCTCTCAATGGTTGATTTTAATAAGTAATTATTTAATAAAGAATTGTGGAGATGATGAATATTTATATATTTGTTTAAATAAAAGTTCATGTTGTATTTTATTTAGTTTTAATTAAATGCATGAAAATGAAAATGTAATATGGGAAAAGCATCAAAAGGGAATTAAGGTTGAATATTATTTGGTTTTATTTCTTGAAATGTGCCCTCTGGTATTCACGGGAAGAGGAAATTGAAAGGATTCATGGGAATGGATTTTAAGGGGAAGTTTCTTTGTTTGAGGGGATGGTTTTTGGAATGCTGGAGAAATTTTATTTCCAATCATTTTTCTGCCCTTAGTTCTTTTCTGTTTTTGGAGAAATTGGTGAAGAGGAAGGAAGATTTGGATCTGTTGCTGGAAGATTTGCAGCAAAGGAATTAGTACAGCAAGAGGATCAAAGCTTCTTCAATTTTCTGCAAGCGAAGGACGCCAGGTTCCTTCTTTTAATTTATTTATCTTCTGTTAAAATAGGAATTTGTGTTTGTAAATGAAATTTGTATTCAGGGTTGAAAATTAGATAATGATAGGAAGAAAATTTATTGGGGTTACAGTTTAATCAAAGGAAATTGGGGATTGTTATTTGATTGATGAAATTTTTGGGGTTTCTGGGTTGTGGTTGTTTATTTTAAAAAAAGGGGGTTTTTATTGCAATCTGGGAATTGAACAGCATTCTGTTATTTCATCTTGTTTTAAAAAAAAAATTATTATTGTTTTTGAAAACAATTACCTTTCCTCGAATTGCTGGTTCATATATATATACCTTATAAAACATTTTATTTCAAACATGCACAGTGAATTGCATGTGTACAGTAATTCTCTGTTACTGTAATATTCGAACCTCTATGAATATATATACATATATTTATATATATATATATATATTAGATATATATATATATATACATATATATAAATATATATATATATATATTTTAAACAAATGAAAACTTTGAATGGAAATTCAAATTTATTGAAAACCTGTGTTATTTCTTTCCATCGCACTATTCATGCAGTTTATTTTTGATTTTATATTTATATATTTATAAAGGCCGTGTGGGGGACGGCCTCGACCGTACCGACCACACTGCCTTTGGTGAAGTCGGTACCGTCGGTACCATGGACAGTCTGGACTGTCCACGGCAGTCCTTCGGACTGCCGTGTGCAGTCCGTAGATTGCCCACGGCCGGCGGGGTTTGCTATGCATTTTTTTTGGGATTAAATCCCCATTTAAATTTTAATGTTTGTATATAATTTTTAATATGTGATTTCTATATATTAAAATTTCTGTGCGGATTTTTATTTAGATATATATATATATGTATATATATATGTTTGTAGATATATATTTATATATATATATATAGATTAATTTATTTATTCTAGTTGCAGTATTATTTAATTAATTTCACTGTTATTTAAAAAGAATATATATATATACTGTTTCATTTCTGTTTAATAGATATTCTAGTAAGTTAATGGTTAGTTAAACAAATGTGTAAATATATTATGTTCTGTTCTGATTAAAATTATATTTTCTGTAATTTATCTGTTATCTAGAAAATAGATGTTCACATTTAGATTTTTGTTTCTTTTCTATTTAAAAATAAAGCATAAATTTTTACAATGAAAATATTAGTAAAATAGAAAGAAATTTGTCTTATTGATTTGTTAAATTACAACTTGGAAAGGATATTGTTGGCAAAGAAAAATCCATTATGAAAATAAAACAGCATTGTTTATTTATTTTTAGTATGACTGTATTTTAGGAATGAAATTTATTTTGTAATCTACTTTGGAATTAAATAGGTTATCTCTTTTAATTATTTATTCTTGAAATTTAATCTTGTTGCATTGTTGGGTTTGGGACACTGTTAATTCCTTGATGTGGGAACCCGTTTGTGTTAACACTTTAGTCTTCCAGAGGATGATGATTTTGTTGAGTTTTATACTTTTTCACCTTGATTTCTATGAGTTATGTTTTATTAATGGGGTGTACCGAATTATGAGATTTTGTTATGGTATTTTTATTTGCGAGATGGTTTATGCCTCGTGTATTGCTTTTGTTGTCATATTTTGATGATTATGATTGGCATGGTACAACCCCTATTTTTGGTGGGTCTCTAGGGAGAGTGGCTCCTCGTGGGGGCCGGCGCCCCGTTTAAGGGGAAGGGCTCAGGATAACCCACGAGTGAGTTAGTAAACAAGTGATAACCTAATAATTAACTTAGGAGGGTTGGGTAGTAACATCATTACAAGATTTAAAATATGGATGCCTCGTCTTCATTAGTGCTCCCACAGGCTAATGGAAGGCTGAGAAGGCCGTGGTCGGCAAGGTCGTAACCTCGTCCCTCGAGAGGTTTATGGCTCCGCATTAGTCACCCTATGGACCGGCGCCTCCAGTTGGGAGGAAGAGCACAAGACAGCCATAGATGGGACCGGCGCCTCCAGTTGGGAGGAAGAGCACAGGACAGCCCATGTAGGACTATGCGATGACACTCTCCCCTAGTTGCCCATGTGTTTGTGTTATTGTGTTCCTCTGGAAGTGGGTTATGGGAGTTGATTTAGATTGTTGTTTGAATTGATTTAAATTGATTTAAGATTATTGTTTTGATACATCTTTAGCATGCGTTGTATGATCTCATTTATATTTTATTTACGATCTTGCATCTTTACGACATTGTGATATGGTGTTATTGGTTGCTCATTTTAATTGGCATATTGTGGGATGAATCTATGATTGGTACTTTTTGTATGGTTGTACTTTTGTTGTCATTCTTGGTCAGAGTTACTTCTCTGTCACCTCTTAGCACGGGGGTGGTCGGGTGGAACGTGCTCCGCACACCGTTGGGTTCCCCATCAGTGTTCGTGGCTTCAGTCTCATCCAGTTGAAGATTTATTCTAGTTGATCTCCTTGTATTTTGATAAACTTGTATATTGTATTCATCCCACATGTTTGGGATTCATGATGTAACTTGATGGACGATGTAACATTTGAAAGATGATGTAATGTAGTTATCTACTTTGTAATTTTTGGCTATGAAATGTCTCATGGGTTTATCTTGTGATAGAATTTATGTATGTATTTATCTAATGTTGTCATTTATAGTTCCTTTTTGATATCTTATGAGATGATGATTAGTAATGTCTATTTTCGATGTAACCTCGTGGGGCCCCAAAGGACATGGTTGATTATGTTGTTTGTATGAAGTATATGAGTATGTATATGATCATTTAATATTGATATGATGATTATTTATCTTTCTTTTAAAAAATATATATATATGCGTTCTTTTGTTGTTCGTTCTTTGTTGTTTGTTCTTTGGGGCTTGCCACGCAGTTACATTTGGAATTGCAAGAAAATTAAAGCTACACCTCAAAACAAGAGATTGTTTATTAAGTGGGCTAGCACTAGAAAATAAAAGGACTAGAAAAAATAAAATATAATAACCACATACTAAAATAAAAATTAAATTGGGTGTATAAACTAATATTGAATATTTTAGTAAAAAAAATGGTACATCTCTAAATTTTTGTACTTGATAGTTTAGTTATTTTATATTGTTTTGTTATTATATTAAAAAGTATAATATTGTTAATTATATGTAAAATATTTAATTTTTTTAACTAAATCAAAGTATATCGAATTATATGTCACAACTTAATTAAAAATTGGTCTAGTTTATGTGTGTCTGTGTCATTTTTAATTATTGTTTAGCTAGTTAATTTTTTATTTTATAGGTAAAAGTATTGTAGTGTGCCCCTTGTTTCAGCTTTATTAGGACTCTAAAGTTACTATTGTATTGGAATTAATGCATTGATTCAACTATATCAGATAAATGGTCAAGACTATAAGAGATATGTTGATGGAATAAGGAACCAACCCTTTACAAATCTGAAATCAAACACACACAAAGAGACTTGCAAGATGGCTGCAATATGTCATTAAATTTTAGATTTAAAGAAAGAAATTCAGCAACATGAATCCTATTTTCTTAAATTATAAAATGATTACATCAAACTAAAGCTCATGGGCTTCCTTACAATCTAGGCTTCATACATATGAGAATATGCAACATAATGTCTTCAACATTCTAGCATCATTCCAACAACATTTGGATATGCAACCACATCTTCTGTGAAAGCCCCATCACCAAAAGAGCAAGCATTAATATATAGAAATTGTGTGAGAAGAACCCACTATTAGTTTCTCAAAACAACCTCCACTAAACCACCAAGAAATCCCATCACTTTCTACCTATCCCTGTGTTGAATAGGACAACTAAGAGAGGGGGTGAATTAGTTGTCACAAATTATAACCTTAAATTCAATTATTGGAACTGACACATAAATTGATTAAGTGATTAACCATCAAATGCAAGTGCTCAAACACAATAAAACTAAATTTACATGGAAAAACTAATGAGGGAAAACCATAGTGAGGATTAACTCACACTATATAGAATATCAAAATTGATTACAAAAAGGATCACTTCCTGAGATAAGGCTCTCTGTCGGAAATAATGACTCATTGTCCATAGGGCTACAACCCCGAGGGCTCACTTCCATGAAGATACAAAGAAGACAAATAAGACTTGTTATAGAGAGACAACAATCCCAATGCAATGAAGATTCCACAACAATCATAGATCGACTTGCATGAATGATAAAGTTCACCTTCTGCTCACTACATCCAAAAATCAACGTTAAGCTTTGTAATAAACATCCACTCACTTAACTCACACAAAGTCACATCTACTCTTTCACTTATCTTCCTTCTTTTATTATGTATTATTTTCATCACTAGCACATTCTATATTTATACTATCTCCAACCTTGAAAAGATATGTTACAACGTCAGCCATTGAACTTCAACTTTCAAATTAGGTCGGTGCCAAACATCCTAGGGTGCAATTAGAATGAGGGCAACCCAGACACATGCTTCACTGAGATCTATAATAGATCCAACATGCTTCACCACCTTCGAAAGTAGTGCTTGACACATGGTTGGCCATACCAGTGTAAAACACATAGATCAATTAAACTCGATACATCTAAATTCCAAAACCAACTTCAATAGAATGAGGGAAACACAACTCTTGAACCATAGGCCATAATATTTCATCAAAGAGAAATATGGGCCAACAAAATTTCTCATGGACCTCAATCAACACATAACAAAACATAGTTCACAAACAAGAAAACCAAGAATCCTCTTTTAATACAAATTTCTCAATATCCTCGACATATACAATCAACAACAACTAGTAGATTAGTAACTAACTGGTTGACATCAATGAAAACACTTCATTCATTTTCCTTTCTTGAAAAAATCTCCCCCTTTGTCATTGATGGAAAAACATGACGTGAAAAACCATCAAAGATACCATACCTATTCTAAAAAAACTTCTCAAGATTTTTTCTTTTGCTTCTCCCCTTTTAGAAGATCATCTTCCTCATCACTTGATTTATCTTATTAGCCTTCTTTCCTTTTCACATGCTCTCTCTCATTTTTCACATGCTCTCTCTCTCTCTCTCCCCCTTTGACATCAATGGAAAAGGAAAAAAAATATGTCCATTGAAACTTACTTTGACTTGAAAATAGAATACTCATTTTAACAACACTTAGAAAATATTCTTGTTCCCCCTAAGGGTAGCCACCAACAAACATCAATCCAAAAGATAAGACTTGAATTCACGAGATTGATGCATCTCCAAATGCATCTTAGTTTGCAAAAGGAGGGGCAATAACCCCTATCTTATCTTAGAGATGATCAAAAGTATCTTTATCAAGAACCTTTGTAAATGCATCCATAATTTGATCTTTTGTCGAAACATACTTGAAATCTTGACTTCATTCTTCATAACCTTCTCTCTTAAGAAATGATACCTGATAGATATACGCTTTGTTCTCGAGTGCATCACAGGGTTCTTCGAAATATTAATTACACTTATGTTATAATAGAAGATAGGAATATGACTATCATGTAGCACTGTGATATCTTTGAATGTCTATTTCATCCATAACACTTATGTACAACATGATGCAACAACAATATTCTCAGCTTGAACAGTAGTAGACAAAGAGACTGAATCTTGCTTCTTACTTAACCATTACACTGATCTACATCCAAGAAAGAATGCACCACCACTTGTACTATTTTTGTCATCTATACTTGAACCATCCCTATCTGCATTTGTATAAGCACTGAGTATAAAATTAGTATCTTTAGGATACCATAATCATAATTTAGAGTTCCTTTCAAATATCTAAATATTCATTTTAAAACTATAGTAACATGTGTTTTCTTTGGATCTTCTTAAAATCTAGCCACACTTGACAAACTGCATGGATAATATCTGGTCTAGTAGCAATCAAATACAATAGTCCACCAATCATAGATCTATACTTTCTCTAATCAGTCGTAGGTGAATCATCATATTTTCCCAACTTGCATTCAATCACCATAGGAGTACTTACCAGTTTGGAAGCATTCATACCAAATTTTCTAAATATTTCTCTCACATACTTAGATTGTGAAATGGAAATTCCTTTCTCTGTTTGATTAATCTATAGCCTAAGAAAGAAATTCATCTTGCCAAACATAGATATTTCAATTTCTTTCTACATTTCTTCAAGAAACATCTTTCACATCTTTTCATTTCCTTGAAAGATAATGTCATTAACATATACCACTACAATCAAGATTTTATCATTCTTAGTTTTGAAATATAAATTACTATATGTCGTACCTTTGTTATATCCTTGTTGATTCAAATACCTATATAACCTTACATACCAAGCTCTAGGAGCTTGCTTCAGTCCATATGAAGCTTTCTTTAATTTGCACACCATATCTAGTTGATATGTTAACTGAAATCCTTTTGGTTGTTCTATGTAAACCTCCTCATCTAGCTCACCATTCAAAAATAATGACTTGACATCCATCTGATAGACTTTGAAATCTTTATAAGTAGCTAATGCCAAGAACATCCTTATAGCTTCCATTCTTGCTACTGGGGAAAAGGTTTCCTAAAAATCTATACCTTCCACTTGTGATTAGCCTTTGCATACAAGCCTTGCTTTGTTTCTAATAACTTTCCCTTTCTCACTCATCTTGTTTTTGAATATCTATTTTGATCCATTGATATTTTTGTCTACCATTCTCGGGACCAATTCCCAAGTTTGATTCTTTTCAATCTACAAAAGTTCTACTTTCATTGCTTCCTTGTAACATTCATCCTCATAGGCTTCTCTTATTAAATTTAGCTCAATTTCAAAGAGTAAGCACAAATTTACTTTAGCAATAGTTTTGCTTCTATTCAACACACCCTTTGTCTTGTCTCCAATAATCTGAATTTCTAAATGATTCCTTTGTTACATATTTCAGTGTTCTAGGGGACATTACCAAAGCATCTTCTTCTCTTTCATTTTTCTCTTTCTGCTCATCTCTATCACATTCTTCTTCAATTTCTTCTATTCTTGCACAGTCATGTTCATCAGACACATATCCATCAATATCAATAGAATTATTCACTATTTCATCAACCTTCACATTTGAGATTTCCACAATCTTCCTCAATCTTTTGTTGAAATATATACATTCCTTTCTTTTAGTAGAGTGTTAACCAAAAAATATTCCTTCATCACTTCTTACATCAAACTTTCCCAAATTTTCCTCATGTCTTTTGATGTAGCATTTTCTTTCGAATACCTTGAAATATTTAACTATAGGAATTCTTATAGGATCTCTTTTGTGCCATAGCTAATAGGGAGTCTTCATACTATTTTTTATTGCTTGAAATTGATTGAATACATACAAAACAGTGTGAATAGCTCCTTTGCAGTAAAATTCTAGTAATTTGGCTTTGGTGATCATTGACCTAGCAGCTTCTTAAACTATTTTGTTTTTCCTTCGAACAACTCCATTCTGCTGAGGAGTTCTCAGAGTAGATAATTGTCTCTTTATTCCATTCACTTAACAAAACATATTGAACTCATGGGAGGTAAATTCCCCGCCTTTTTCATAGCTCAAGAATTTTGTCTTCAAATTCACTTCATTTTCAACAATAGCCTTGAATGCTTTGAATCTATCTAGTGATTTTGATTTTTCTCTTAAAAAAATAACCCATGTATAGCTAGAATAATCATTAATTAAAAGCATAAATTACCTTTCACCAAGTATGCTTCACACTATCATAGGACCAAAAAGATCTATATGAACCAAATCAAGCAATCCAATAGTAGATTGTTCCTTTAATCTGTAACAGTTTCTTGTCTATTTCCTAAACTGACAATTTCTTCATATAGCATTTACAGGCTTTGTAATTCTTGGTAAATTTCTTATGACTTGAACAAGGCCAATCATTTCCATGTTATCAAAATTTATATGACACATTCTCCTATTCCATAACTAGCTTTCATTTATTTGAGTCATAAAACATTGTCCATCAACATCTTCAAGTTGATAAATATTCCCTTTAGATTTTTATCCTATAGCAATCAAAGTTTTGGATTCTTTCTAGATCTCACATTTCTTGTCCTTAAACACAAGATCATATCCCTTTTTGTACATTTTACCAATGCTCAATAGATTATTCCTTAAATCCTTAACATAGTAGACATCGTCAATATGATGCTTGCCACCAAAACTTACTGAACCTATCCCATAGATTTTAGCACCAGTATCATCTCCAAAAATAACCATACCTTTGTCATATCTTTCAAGTTTCATAAACTTACTCTTGTCATGAGTCATGTGATGTGAAAAACCACTATCAAGTACCCAAAAATTATTTTCCTATTTAGCATGTAGGGCATAGATAATTGTACCTTAATTTTTCTCCTTCTCCTTCTCCTTCTCTTTCTCTTTCTCTAGAAGATTTTCCTTTGACTGTATTTCTGAATTAGTAGAAGTAGTTTCATATTTAATCACCAAGAACAAGCATTCATTGTCATATAGATCTTCATATTCTAAATATTCATCTAAAATACTATCATTCTCATTAACATAGTAAGCTCTATTAATCTTCTTTCCTTTCTTTTCTTTCTCATATCTTTGTTTATTCTTCTTAGCTCTTTCCAGACAATTTGCAGCATAGTGACCAATATTTCAAAAACTAAAGCATTTAAAGGGAAATTTACCTTCATAGTTACCAGAGCATTTTCTCAATCTTCTTACAAAGTTAGCCTTGATTTCTTAAAATTTCTCTTCATCTAGATCTTCAGTTCTTATAGCTTTAAAAGTAGTTTCTATTTTTCATCCACTTCTTAGATTTAGCTTCCTCATTTCATAATATTTCAAGAATAATAACAATATATCCTTAGTACATGTCTTGTAATCTATAGTCTACTCAATAGCAATCACCTTTTCACTGTAAGCATCAGGAAGAGTTCTAAGAATCTTCTTTACAATTCTAGTTTCATCTATAGTAGTGACAAGAGATCACATTCCTTCCACAACATCATCTGATCTTTGTATATAAGCTTTAACATTCTCATCTTTGGTCATATATAAAAGATCAAACTATGTTTCCAATTTTTTTTAATTTTACTTCTTTTACCCTTTCATCACCATCATGCACTATTTCTAAAGCATCCCAAAATTCCTTATTTTTCTTCAAATTCTAAACCTTAATCAACTTATAATGTATCAAACTATTCTTCAAGATGAACTTCACCTTGTTATTCACTTCATGTGCTTTAATTTGCTTAGGTGTAATTGGAACATTTGTTGGAGGAGTGTAGGGATTCCTGTAAAATTTCTCTACATCAAATCCACAATACTCTGAATATTCTTCTATTAATACTTTCTAGATACTATAGTTAGTTCCATCAAACCTTGGCTAATCAAAGACCATTTTGTTAGCCATCTGGTTCTTCCTCAAGTAGTTAAGTTCTTTACCAAGGAACCAAGCCCTTATACCAATTGTTAGATAGGACAACTAAGAGGGGGGATGAATTAGTTGTCAGATTATAACCTTAAAATCAATTACCGAAACTAACACATAAACTAATTAAGTGATTAACCATCAATGCAAGTCCTCAAAGACAATAACACTATATATAGGTGGAAAACCTAATGAGGGAAAAACCACGGTCAAGATTAAATCACACTATAGAGAATATCAAAACTGATTACAAAAAGGGTCACTATTTGAGATAAGTCTTACTGCCTGAAATAAGGGTCAATACCTGAAAAGTTACAAAGTAGGTCATCCAACTTCAACTTTCAAATTAGGTCAGTGCCAAAAAATTCTAGGGTGGAATTAGAATGAGAGCAACCCAAACACATGCTTCACCAGGATCCATAATAGATCTAACACACTTTACCAGCTTTGAAAGTAGTGCTTGACTCATGGTCGGCCATACTAGTGTAAAACACATAGACCAATTAAGCTCGATACATCCAAATGCCAAAACCAACTTAAATAGAACTAGGGCAACACAACTCTTGAACCATACACCATAAGATTTCATCAAAGAGAAATTTGGACCATCAACAATTCTCTCAGTCCTCAATCAACACATAGAAAACATATTTCACAAGCACTGGAACCAACAACCTTCTTTTAATACAATTTTCTCAATATCCTCAACATATACAATCAACAACTAGTAGTAGATAACCAACTGATTGGTTGACATAACCAGCTAATTGGTTGACATCAATGACAATAGTTCATTTCTTTTCCATTCTTGCAACATACTACTCCATCATTTTTCTAAATATTCTAAAACCATTTTTAGGTTTTATGCGCCTCCTTCTTGACTTTCTAGAAAATTTTAATTTTTTTCATTTTCTAAGAAATACGAAAGTTATGCCCAACATACTAATAATAGGTCTTATAGTTAATACTCAGTCAAGCAATAGCATGTAAAGCTTATGGCTCAAAGATGCAAATAATCATGCAAGAACATGTAATAAAAGTGGTCCCCTCTTGTAAATGGATTCCCTTGAAGAGTCATATTCCCCTTGGAGATACTTCAGAAACATTTATCAAAGTATAATTCTTTCAAAAATTACATCTTCAAATCACTAGAAGATAAAATTATAATGTTATAAATTAAAATATTTATTTCCCACACACCTTAGCCCTTATTGAGAACAAAAAAATGGAAATAGAAATCTAGTTTTGGTGATGCAAGATTTCCTTACACCTTGGATAATCCTACATCAAACACCCAAGGTAGGAAAAAAATTATAAATATGGATTGATAAAAGAGATGAGTGGTAGTACCAACCTTTTATATTGCAAGCAATCCTCAACAAACTTTATTACTAAAATTGATGTACTTGAAATTAATTCTTCTTTCTCCTCTTCCAAAACTTAGTTGTAAGAAGAAACCTCCTTCTCTAATAACTATGATGTTTATTCCTCTTTCTTGATGTGCAATTATCTCCAACATAAACCGACCACCTCCACCAAATGCATCTCACACTCTCTTCCAATATTGTGGGATTCAACCCACCATAGTTCGACCACCTCCACCAAAATGCACTTGCACTAAACTTTGCAAGTCCAAACAAATATTCTACATACCAAAAATCACTACAAAACTCTATTTGAACTAACTTATTCAAAATTTGCAAATAATCACCTTTCTCGGATTTAACAAAATATGAATCAATATTATCTGTTGCTGCAATTCTTTCATCTACATAAAATCCACTCTCATCTTCATCATAAAAATGAAAATATTATGTATTGCATCTTTCTTGACAACCTTTTTCTCACCACTATTTGTTGTCATTTTTTTTTTTTATCTTCACTCTCAGCTGCAATTTCAATTTCTAATGCCTTTAAATCCTCCAAAGGACACTCATCTACTACTATACCATCATTTTTTTCTTCAATTTCCACACCTTCCTTTTCCCTCTCATCCTCTGCTATACATTTCTTGCCATCTTCCTTCATGCTATCCTCAAAGCATGCTTCTGCAATATTTTCTCCATCATGTTCACCTACATACATAACTATGACAAACCTTTTTCCTTTCTTCTTTTTCATTTTTCCAAAAACTTTCCTAATGCTCTCAAACTTCAACCTCTAAGGCATAGACTACCACACAATTGGTGATCTATCTATGCATTACACACACTCAACCCCTAGGGCCTAGTGAAAACTTCCTCCAATCAATGCTTCTTCCTACACACCAAGGAATATTGGCTCTGATACCACTAATGGAATAATGAACCAACCCCTTACAAATATGAAATCAAACATGCACAAATATACTTGCAAGATGGCTGAAATATCCATTAAATTGTAGATTTAAAGAAAGAAAATTAGCAACATTCTTATTTTATTAAATCACAAAATGATTACATCAAACTGAAGCTCATGGGATTCCTTACAATCTCAGATTCATACATACAAAAATAAGCAACATAATGTCTTCAACATTCTAGCATCCTTATGGAAGTATGGAATTCTCCAAAATCCCCATGACCAAATGAACAAGCATAAATATATAGAAATTGTGAGAAGCAACCACTATTGGTTTCTCAAAACAACCTCCACTAAACCACAAAGAAAAACTATCAATTTCTACCTATCACTATTCCATTATTTTTTTGAATATTCTAAAACTATTTCTTTGTTTTGTGCACCTCCTTAGCTTTCCAGAACATTATGAATTTTTCCATTTTGTTATGAAATAAGAAAGTTATGCCCAATTTACTAATATTGGGTCTTATAGTTACGACCCAATCATGCAAAGCTTGTGGAAAAAATATGCAAATACATGTGAAGCATGCAAATAATCATGCAAAAATATGTAATAAAAGTCACCCCCTCTTGTAAATGGATTCCCAGGAATCAAATTCCCTTTGGATATGCTTTAGAAATATTTATCAAAGCATAATTCCTTCAAAAACTACAACTTCAAATAACTGGAAAGGAAAATTATTTAATATTCCAAATTAAAATATTTATTTCCCATTCACCTTAGGCCTTATTGAAAATAAAAAAATTAAAAATAGCAATATTTTTGGTGATGAAAGATTGGCTTACAGCCTGGATGCTCTTGCATTATATGTAATCTAGGCTAATGATTTGTGGTATTTGTTATGTAAATTCAATTTATAATTTTATTTTTTGAAAAATGCAGTTCTATAATTTTTGGTTATTTTTTACCAATTAAAAATATTCTACTATTTTTCGTTGAGTGTGATTTTACAATAAAATATTAGTTTTAGTACATAATTTAAATTGAGACTAGATCATTGAATCTCATATCTAATGCATACATATATTTGTATAAATTTATTTTTATATTTAATAATATTTTTAAATTTTTTATTAAAATAATAAACCTAAATCATATCTTAAAACATTTACCTTTGCAAATATATTGATGTTTTATTGAAATAAAGATATCCATGAGTAGTTTAGTTTGATTTCTTGATATTTCACTATCATAGTTTATTTATTTGTAATGTCTTAGTTATACATCATTAATTTTAGAATGAATCTGTGTTGCTTATAAAATTAAATAAATATGTAATAATGTCAATGTGTAAAACCAGTTGCACTCAAATTTTAAGGTCATATTTTTCCCAAGATGGACATATAAGTTTGAATCCCATAGTGACAAGTAAAAGTTTAGAATTACAAGGGGTGATTCATTCCAATATGGCTTATAGGATGAATATATATAGAAACTAAGTTGATTAATAGGTTGAATATTTTGAATAAATTAGTTCATTTTTTAGAAGAGAAGATCCCCCTTATGGCAGCCACTAGTATGGTTGAGGCTAGAAATCTCATCTTATCAATCAATTAAATACACATACACATACACATACACATACATATATATCATATATTTCAAAAATTGAACATCAAGGGCTAGACACCTATAAAATATTATGTTTTGTTGAATTTTATTGGATCCTTAAAAGGTGAGGTACATAGGTTTCATTTTCATCACATCAAACGGATTGGAAGAGACAATCTTAGGGATTCCACAAATTGGGTTTCAATCTAAGATTGATGGGTTCAATCTATCATACTTAGATCTAATTACCTTATGAATAGTTCAAACCCACCTGTCATACTTTGAATGTCACATGTGATCCTTAACTAAAAATTACAATTTTAAAAAACATCATGTTTGACATAAAAGTGTGACATACTATTGTATTTTAAAATTTATATGCATTTTTTCTAAAAATAGACATAGTTCAATTGAGAAATGATCATTGAAATATAATATTTTTCATCTTAGCCCATTTGTACACTGCACTAGACACATTAATAAAGTTTTCCCTCTTGTACCTAAGAGTGATAGGAATATTTTATAAAGAGTAATTTAGTTAATTTTTCTTGAGATTCTTCTCTTTCTTTTTCTTGTATAATTTTACCCTAGTAATTTCTTCTCTAGAAACTTTAGTCTTCTTTTATTTTACAATTGTTATTTCTTCTCTAGCCTCTTTCTTCTATATAATTTTACCATATTTATTTCTTGTCTACCCTCTTTCTCTATCAATATTTTATACCTAAATTTTTTGGCAAGATTGTTAAGTCATTTATTTGATAATACCAAAGAAAAAAAAGGGAATATTAAATCTAAGGTTAATAAAACTGCATGAAATATTTATTACATAGGAAGTGTTTCTTTATATCTTTTAAGTTAATTTCATAAATTGATTTCTTTGGACAAGGAAAATCCACTTTTCAAGTTTACAACCCCCTATTCATTATATAATGAAAAACCTTGAGAAATTTTTTGCCACAACTTATGAGAAGGGATGTAAGGATAAATAAGGAGCACATTCATTATTTCAAAATCTAGCTAATAGAACACAAATTCACCATGATTTTTTTCCCTTTAAAACCTAAACAAAAAGAATACAAGTAGTATCTTGGTTTACTATCTAATTTCACTATAAACTAGGCACAATTGAGGTTGTTCTTAATTCTAAGTTGTTAATACTAATTGAATCAGATATATCCTATCACAAACTTACCATCATAAGAAGATGACATATAGATCCAATAATATCCTATAATGTCAAGTTCCATAAACTCTACAATAATTTCAAATATCATCCAAATAAAATGAGGTTGTTGGAGTCTAAAGTTAAATAGATTCTATTGATACAATAAAAATAAAATTTGTAAGGAAGGATAAAGCTTTGGCCTCTTTATTATTAGTTTATGTAGAGGCTATCAAGGTCCAATAAGATCTATCTTCCACAACATGAGTATCTAGAGGATCATTTCCATATTGAGGATATCTTTGGATGGACAATAACATGGATTAGATTTAGTACACTCTAAACCATGATAATCCACTATTAAAGGAAATATTAAAATCACCATACCCTGATCAAAAATAGTTTTATAATATGATTTTAGTATTCTTTAAACCATAATACCCACTATTAAATGGGGTCTTGAATAATTCCTCTACTCTAAATTCATATAGTTATTTGAGTTTTATTCAACATTAATCTATAATTAGATTTTTACAAAATAACTTGCAAATTAATCCTAATTACAACTTTTCTCCGATTGCAACAAAATTGTGTGACTATGTTGTTTAACCATTGAAATTAAAAAATAAGTTCACATTTATATAACTAATTACTGAAATGTTGTAATTAGAACTCAAATAGTGAATTGAAAAATGAAAAGAAATAGAGAGAATGATAGTTAGAAGATAGAAGAATAAGATAGAAGATTGGAACACATAGGTTGATAACAGAGTTTGCTCATTATGAGCTATATCTGTGGATTCACTTCTCAAGGTAGACCACTTTATTAATGTTTCCAAGCAATAGAAATGCCTTGTTAGAATATCCAATCTCCAAAACCTGCATAAAATTTCTCACAATCTCCTATCAACACTTGAAGACACTCAAAAGGCCTTCCTGCTTACAATATTCTCCTCCAAAGAATTATTTCTCAAAAAAATTTCACTTTCCCCAATAATTTGTCTTCAAGAAAATTCTACCCCTTACAAGAAAATAAGACCCCCTTTTATACAAATGTATTTTCTAATATGGGATAAAACCATATTATCTTGCAAATATACCCATATCTCCTAATTACGACATGTAATTTTTCAAATCTCCCTTATTTGCAAAAATATCTCTCAAATATCCTATATAAATCATATAAAATCCCTTTTAAAATCCTAATAATATTTTATAAGTTCCTTTAGTTTTACTTTTTGAGATTTAGAAGATTTTTTTTAAAAAAAGAGATTTTCCTTTTAAATTCTAAAGGGTAAATATTCAAAATTGGGTAAAAATCAGCTTCAAAGCATTTAATAAAACAAACCAATGCCAAAATTATCTCAAAACCCATGAATTGCCATGTTGGTTGGAGGAGTCAGTGGTCAGGGGGAGGTTGGTGGTTCAAACCTCCTTACCCAAAAATTTGGCTTTATCCTCTTTTAACATAAATCATGTCTTATCTATATCCAAGAATAGTGGATGGTATAGTGGTGAAGACGAGTTATATTGGATGGGAGGTCAAGGTTTCAACTACCCTCCACAACATTTTAGGCAACCTTAACCATCACATAGGAGAGAGAATGTGCCATGTGGCACATGATGATTCACTCTAGCAATGACACATGTAACACCCCTCCATTTTGTTCTTTTTGAATGAACAGTGTTCTTCTATGTATGCTTATGTTAGCACTTTGACTATGGTACTTGGTTACTTTTGACTACTAACTATTAAGTGATGTGAACATTATATTTTGATGTGATGGTATTTTATTCAGATGTTATAGTTATGGCATGCTTTGGATTAGCTTAGCATATATTTGAATTAATGATGCTTTATGCTTTTGATTATATTATTGATGTTAGATGCGTCGGTTAGCAATACTATATTGAAGGGGATTGGATCACATCACTCACATGTGAGCACCCTGTGATTTCGCGATTTCCTCTTCACGGTGTGTTTTAATATGTTATATGCATTTTGGACACTTATTATTTTTGTAGGACTGCATGTACAGGACATCGACTCCACCTGGTTTCACAGGTTTGAGCGTGTCCATTGACCAATGGTAATCGATTGGGAGATACTAGCTAGGTTTTCTGTGCCAAGTCATCACCCTAGTCATAGTGTGTTGTCGGGTTGTAGTCGGGTTTAGTTGTTTTAATGTTGTCCATTTCACCTTGGTTTTTAGTTAATTTCAAATTATAAAGGTTATTAAATGGCTTGTGTAGTTCAAATGATGATTAAATATATCTGGTTGCAATGTTGAAATGTTAGTTATTTTATTAATTAATTTAATTTAATTAATAAAGTAATCTAATCTTAGATTAGATTTAGTTTATTGATTAATTAAGTTAAGGTGATAAATTGAATTATGTTAGTTGTTCTGGCATTATTGGATATTTTGATTTAAATTAAAAAAAAAATGAAAATCATGTTTTAAATTGCACTTTTTGAAAATATTTTGTAAAGGAATTTTCTTTTTAAAAAGTTAAATACCTTTTTTTGTTGAAAAGAGATTTTTTTAAAATATATGAAAAATCCATTTGCAATAAATTTGGTGGATGGGATATTTTTAGGGGTTTGACTAAACTTGGGGAAACTCTATGAGAGCAGTTTTAGCATTTTCATTTGAAGAGGGAATTTTCAATTTGTGGAGACAAAAAAAAAGGGATTGGAAAAAGAATAGATGAGGAAAGGATTTGATGTGGTTTTTTTTGGATTTGAAGAAGAAGATTGGATTTCTTGGATGAGCTCAAAACAAAATAAGATTTGAAAGTACCATTGGCAATCTTTCAAGCTTTGGAGAAAAACTAGGTTTCTTTCTCTGATTTTTGTTTTCATTTTGAAAGTTTTTTTCAACTTTTTATATGTTGTTGGAAAAGATTTAAACTTTTTTTGGTGTCAAAGCTTGTTTCAAAAACTTGAAAAACCTCTGTTGAAATATTGAGAAAGATTTAGAATTCTTGTAGAAAAAATCAATCAATTTCAAATAGAAATTTTGGCAAATCATTTTGTTACAATAGAGAAAAATTGAGAGAGGATCAAAAGAAAATCTTGTTAACCTCTATCTTTGAATTTGGAATTCTTCCTTGGAATTTAGAAAATTGGAAATCTATAGAATTTGTGTTTGTAAATCATTTTATTTTTTTCTCCTGTAGAGAAACAATTGCTCAATCTGAGTGTAAATGAAATATATATATATATATATATATATATATATATTAAAATCTTGTTTATTTTTCATTCTAGGAGAAATTTATTAAAAAAATTGTTTACTGTTTGAGAAAATTCCTAGAATAGAACTCAGAATAGGGATGGTTTTTATTTCTTTTGTTTTATAAATATATTATAAATAAATAAATAATTTTTTTTATGGTGCATGTGCGGAGGTCACAGCCATGGCGGCCCAACCACGCCCCATGGAGGGGAACTGCTATGGTAGTACTTCCCCACAACCTATGGGGAGAGCACTGCCACAGGCAGCGCTAGCCTCCATAGGGAGGCTGGATGCGGCTAGTGGCTGTGCCCTTTCTCCTTATGGGAGGCCCGTGGGGCCAGGGTTAGTTTGCTTTATTTTAAAATTTCTTTTTTTTTAATTATTAATATTATTTCATATTATTGTATATTATATATATTATATAATACATATATATATATATATTATAATATTCATATATTATATATATAATATGTATACATTTTGTATATATATAATATATTATAATTTAAATTAATATTTTATTATTAATATTTAAATGTATATATATTATATATACATATAAATAATATATATTAAATATTAAATATTAAGGGATTAATTTTATTGGTTGGATTATAAAATTTATTTTAGACATATGTTTAAATCTTTTTTCTTAAATATTTAAATATAGGGAATTTTAAATGATTCTTCTATATCATTGAGAAAAAAAAAAGAGAAAAAAGAAAATGATTTTACTTGAAAAGTTGATTTTTATTATTATGGGTAATTGAAGAAATAGGGAGATAAACAATTGGTTTTAAATTCCTCAATATTGCAATGGTAATTTTAATGACTTTTGAGTAGTGCAAAGAATGTTAATAATTCTTATTTGATTTCATGCAATATCTCATTCTTTGGCTTGGATTTAGGAAATCCTATAGTAGGTGCTTAAATTGTGAATTTCCTTTCATTATGTAATCTCCCTCTTTCGTGTTGTTGGGAAAATAGAGTTAAATGTTATGTAATTCTTTGAGATTGGGGTTTCTTTCAATTTTCTTGGGTTGTAATTTGTAGTCAATGTTTGTTTTGCCTTGGGTAGTGTTCCTTGTTGGATCAAGTTAAATAGCTGGTTATCATGAATGGGATGTGTGGACTTTATGTCACGGATAGGGAGTCATTCTCCTTAGGTCGCACTTGTGTACCCTTGGGTGTGGAGCTATTCCACATGTTGTCTTAGAAGAGTGGCTTGTAATGAAGGCCGACACACATAGTGGTGTGAGGGAAACTCTTTGTAAGTTAGTTAATTCAGTGATAACATAAATAAACTTATTAGAGGTTTAGGTTGCATCAAACACTTAACAAGATTAATTTTGCCTCACTCATGGACACAAGGGCTTGTATAGACTTGGGATGAGACGAGAAGGCCTAGAATGCCAAGATCGTTGTCTCGTCCCTATGAGAGATAACTGATTCCACATTGGTTTGCATGAGGGGTTGGGAGTCGTTAGAGGTTTCCAAGATATCTCAAGATGGGGGACCTTGGAAGACTTACTAGGATATCCCATGTGACATTGTGATGACACTTCTCCTAAGTTAGCAGTATGTTTGTAACAGTGATGCAATTGATTATTTAACTCTGGAAGCATTGTAAACATTGTGTTATGTGATGTTGTACTTGTATTTAATTCAGTTCAATTTTGAGTAGCATGTGTCTAGAGGTAGATGGTCTTGCCTAGGAATCCTTGTTACTATCTCCTAGCATGGGGGGTGAGCCTTTAGGTATCACATGGTTGGGTGGAACATGCACCTTAATCCATTGGGTCACCTTCTTGTTCATATGGATGAGATTTCTAGTTGGAGAGCTCATGGGATCCAGTTTCTTTCATGCTTTATTCTTTTCATTGATTATTGTAATTTAATTACCCCTCATTTGTATTGAGGTGGAATTGTGTAGTTTGTAATCTTTCTTATTGGAATTACCTCATTCGGGGAATGAGAGTTGTAATCGTATTGTAAATTATTTTATTGGAATCATTTGGTATCTCTTATGCTTTGATGTAATTTTATCATGTATGGAATGTATGTGTATTTAATTTGTTAAGTAATTAAATTTTATGGTTTCAATTCACATTTCTTGTTTGGGTTTAAGTAAATTCAGTCTCGTAACCTTAGGGGTTGTTGGCATTGGGTAGTGAACTTTCTTGTTATTTGTACTTAAAAAAAATAAAAATTATTCTGTTTGTGTAGTTAATTTCAACTTCCCCTAGGGTTGCATGGCGGGGCGTTACACATGGTATTAGAGCCCAGGTTTAAACACTAGGTACTCTGGGATTATGATGAACCCATTAAACTTTTAGTTTTATAGGTTTTAAGTTGTGTACCTTGCCAAATACCTTGATGTGTCTGTGCAATATTATGCCTCCCAGATGTGGAAGAGGTAGAGGGCATGGACATGGCTATGTAAGCAGTCATGGTGAGAGTCAGCATGACTCTCCTCTTGATGTTCCTATTATACCAGATTAGGAAGAGCACTAGGCATCCCAAAATGTTTTAGGGGGTATAGCTTAGTAGCAAGATTCACCAAGGATTGACGCTGCATGTAGAGCTCTTGAAGAGGCATTAGCACTCCTTGGTTAGAGGTGGGCCGTGGTTCAGGGTAACCCTATTAAGAGGGAAGTTCCACCTTAGCCAAAGATGCACATGAGAGATTTGCTCAGGGCACATCCACCATTATATGATGGAGTCGACACTGGGCTAGAGGCTGAGACATGGCTCATAGACCTGGATAGGTGTTTTGCAATGCATCTGTACAGTAGCAATACCAAAGCACAATGCACTATCATGTATCTGTGGGGATTTGCATCCACTTGGTGGAGGTTAGAGGAGAAAAAGCTCCACATAGACATCTGCTATGTATCTTGGGAGATCTTCTTAGAGTGGTTCAATGCTTGTTTCCTATCTGAGCACTGGCATCAACGTCGAGGTGATGAGTTTCATGCCTTACATCAATTGGCCCTATTAGTTGAGCAGTATGAGTGACATTTTTATGAGCTCAAACAATATGCAAGGATAAGAGATTATGAGGGTATGTTAGTCCACCATTTTTTCAGGGGCTTAAATTCCCATCTTAGCAGAGGTTTAAGGGTTTTTGAACCCAAGACCATGGAAGTAGCATTAGAGAAGGCACGCTTGGTAGAGGAGAATCTCGCTTTGGCACTAGGAGGCCATATGGGTACACAGATAGGTAGTAGTTTGGCAGTGGGGTCTAGTGCTAGAGGAGGTCAATCTCAGGGAGGTCCACCTTCCAAAGCTAAGCAAGGTCTATTACAAAGTGGGGAGCAGCCGCAGGTATCTCAGGGGAAATGTAAAGGTTTCCAGCAGAGGCAGGGCGATAGGAACTAGAGGTGTATTAAACACTTCGACTTTGATCAGCCATCTCAAAGTTCTTAGTCCACCTTTAGGGGTAGTGCACAACAATCTAGCACACCATCTGGAGGCAGGGGCTATCGCAGAGGTACTGAGTGTTTCGCATGTGGCCAACAGGGCCATATAGCTAGAATGTGTCCCAATAGGGGCACTTCTGGGTTTTCTCAAGGAACAGCGGCATCTGAGCCTACAGTTGGTGATGTTGGTCGAGGGCATTGTGTTTTCGTAGTAGTTGATAACTACCAGGTAGATCATCAGGGTACTGTTGTTGAGTCATATGGTATGTTGTCAGGTAACCAGTTACTATTTTTTTTTATTCTGGAGCATCAGACTCCTTCATTTCTTCTTTTTTCATGATGCGATGTTGAATGGGTGCGGTAAGGTAATTCGATAGCTAGCAGGTTGAGTTAGCCTCAAGTGCAAAGGTTGCATTTGATTCCCTTGTACCAGATTCTAGATTGGAGGTTAGACCTCTTCATACTACATTGGACCTTTGAGTTATTCCTTTGGGTTCTTATGACATTATCATATGAATATATTGGTTAGAGGTGCATAGTGCGGTCATAGATTGTCGACGTAAGTCGATTTGATGCATTAAGGAATCTAGTAGAGTAGTAGAGATAGTGGGAGTTCAGGGGTCGATTTTGTTGAGGATCATCTCAGCTATGCAGTTGAGAAGGTGTGTGCATTAGGGTTGCCAATTATTTGCTGTTACAGTGGATGATTTGGATGTAGGAGGTGGAGAGGAGAAAGCCTCTCTTGATAGTCACCCCATTCTTCAGGAGTATTTTGATGTCTTTCCAAATGAGATTCTAGGGATGCCACCTTAGAGGGATATAGACTTCAAGATAGACCTTGTACTTGGTTCAGAACCCATTTCACAACCTCCTTATCGTATGATCACCCAGGAGCTAAAAGAGCTTCACTTGCAGCTTGAGGAGTTGATAGAGAAGGATTTTATTCACCCTAGTGTTTCTCCATGGGGAGCACTAGTTATCTTCATGAAGAAGAAGGATGGTTCACTTCGGTTATGTATTGATTACCGACAATTGAACAAAGTGACCATCAGGAATCGATATCTGCTTCCTAGGATTTATGATCTATTTGACCAGATCAAGGGTGCCACAATCTTTTCAAAGATTGATCTTAAGTAAATATATCATTAGCTTCGTATCTTCAAATCAGACATCCATAAGACAATGTTTCAAATGTGGTATGGTCACTATGAGTTCACAATAGTACCATTTGGGTTGATGAATGCCCCCTCGGTGTTCATAAGTCTGATGAATGGGGTATTTCATACATACCTAGAAAGATTTATCCTTGTGTTCCTTGATGACATTTTGATATACTCTAGGACTGCGGAAGAGTATGAGGAGCATTTACGATAGGTATTATAATGTTTATGGGATAATCAACTTTATGCTAACCTGTCGAAGTGTGAATTCTTCAAGACTGAGGTCCAATACCTTGGACATGTGATCTCAGGAGAAGGTATTTTAGTGGATCCTACAAAGATCTAAGCGATCTCAGATTGGCCTACGCCCATGAATGTCGCAAAGATATGTAGCTGTATGGGGCTAGTGGGTTATTACAGACATTTTTTGTAGGGTTTTTCAAGGATAGGCTATGCCATCACCTCCCTTCAGCAGAAAGGGAAGAGGTTTGAGCACAGTCAGAGAAGTGTGAGGTAGCGTTTCAGGATCTTAAGGGGAAGCTGACCAATGCACCAATACTTGCAATACCAGATCCGACCAGGGACTTTGTAGTTTGTACAAATGCATCCTTGGAGGGATTAGGTGTAGTGTTGATGTAAGAGGGTTGTGTCATTGCATATGAGTCATAGAAGCTCAAGGATCATGAGCTGAACTATCCCATGCATGATCTTGAGTTAGTGGCAGTTGTTCATGCATTGACGAGATGGAGGGATTTCCTTCTTGGCCATAGGTTTGAGTTGCACAGTGATTATAGAAGTCTTCAGTATATTTTCACGCAGCCCAACCTTAATGCTAGGCAAAGACGTTGGATGGAGTTTCTTTGTGAATATTACTTCAAGGTGAAGTATATCTAGGGAAAAGAGAATGTCGTAGCGGATGCACTTAGTAGGAGAAGACATGAGATATCTGATTTGGCTCTTGTTGTAGATTTGCGGAGTCAGATTCTTTCTTCCCTTCCAGCGAATAGTTGGTATCAGGAGGTTAGGACATAGATTGAGGCAGGTAGACCCTTTGAGGGTAGGTATTCAGGTTATTCTCTAGACTCGGATGAGATAGAGGCACATGGGATGCATATACATTCCTTCATCAAGTGATCTTCACACCTTGGTCATGACTAAAGCACATTGTGCACCCTATTCAGCCCATCCTGGGGTGAAGAAGATGTACGTAGATCTGCATCAGTTGTATTTTTGGCCAGGCATGAAATGCAATATTGTGGATTATGTGTTGTGATGTCTTGAGTGTCAGTGGGTGAAGGCTAAACACCAACATCTAGTAGGGCTTTTGCAACTGCATTTAGTACCAGAGTGGAAGTGGGATATTATCTCATTAAATTTCATTGTTGGTTTACCCAACTCTTCGAGACAACATGATGCAATTATGGTGACAGTTGATAGGTTGACGAAGGTGGAACACTTCTCACCTATTCGCTCTTTTTATACTGCATCATCCATATCTAGAGTGTTCATGGAGTACATAGTGAGGCTACATGGTATTCCATGTCAGATTATTTCTGATAGGGATCCAGTGTTCACCTCAGCTCTTTGGACTTCATTACAACATGCGATGGGGACACAGTTGGACTTTAGTTTAGCTTATCCTTGAGGAAATGTTACGTATGTATGTAATGGACCAGCAAACACGATGGGAAGATTATCTCTATTTGGTAGATTTCATGTATAATAATGGTTTTCAAAGTTCTATTGGCATGCCTCCATTCTAGGAATTGTATAGGTGACCATATCGCACTCCCTTGAGTTGGGATCCACTTGAGGACAGAGTGAATTTGGGTCCTGAGATGTTCCAGGTTATGGAACAACATGTGGATAGGATTAGAGAGCACTTGGTGGTAGTGAAGGATAGGCAGAAGAAGTATGCAGATGCGCATAGAGTGGATGATCAGTTCTCTGTGGGCGATAGAGTCTTCTTGCAGATGCATCCGTGAAAGAGTCACATCCATTATGGGAAGGGCTCTAAGTTGGCGCCTCACTTTTTCGGACCCTTCTAGATACTCGAGAAGATTGGTCTAGTTGCTTACCATCTTGCTTTACCGCCTAGTCTCTATTCATGATGTTTCTAATGTTTTAGTTCTTCTACCATACCATCCAGACATTTCTCATGTACTTGATTGGAATGCATTATAGGTAGAGGATAGGTAGCTGGCTTTGGAGCCCATGGCCATAATGGAGGGCAGAACGCTCAATCTTCAGGGCCAAGATATTGATCAGGTTAGGATCCAGTGGGATCCTAGGGATGACATGTCATCCACTTGGGAAGATGCAGCTAGAATGAGGGAGCTCTATCCCTATTTATTTGTAGGCTTCCAGGAGTAAGCCTAACCCTAGGGGGTAGGATGTAGCACCCCTCCATTTTTTTCTTTTTGATCGAGTAGTGTTCTTCTATGTATGCTTTATTTCTGTTAGCACTTTGACTATGGTACTTGGTTACTTTTGACTGCTAACTGTTAAGCAATGTGAACGTTATATTTTGATGTGATGGTATTTTATTTAGATGTTATCGTTATGGCAGGCTTTGGATTAGCTTAGCATATATTTGAATTAATGATGCTTTATGCTTTTGATTATATTATTGATGTTAGATGTGTCGGTTAGCAATACTTTATGGGTGAAGGGGCTGGGTCACATCATTCGTATGTGAGCGCTCTGTGATTCTGTGATTTCCTCTTCACAATGTGTTTTACTATTGTTGGTGTAATTAAATGTGTTGTACCTTGTCCTAAGTCATGATTACACCTTAGTTAAGTTTACTTAGGGACCACATAGGAGGTTGTTGGAGATTTTCCACTTTTGGTGGACTTGACATGTCATTACCACATCACTTCCACCTTTTTTGGACACATCATGTAATCATCTCTCCACCTTTTGTGGGTGATCCACCTTTTGTGGTGATTATCACATTATCCCTTTCCACTTTAGGTGGAGTTATAACTTTTCATAGTTGTCTCATGTCATAAGATTGTGACACTTGTCATAATCTTATGCCCTTCTATGTTCTCACCCTGGCTATATAACCAAGGGGTCTCTTATGTAAAATTAAGCTCATTACATTCTATTCTATTGACAGAATACAATTTATTCTTGCCATCTTATTTCTATCTCTCTTATGCTTGTGCTTTCTATTAGGCCTCTAGATCTTGGGTGGCTACCTTAATAGCTAATTCTTACATGGTATAAGAGCTATTGGAGTGCCTTTAGTTAGTCTTTTGGAGAGATTCTTGGAGGGTTCCATTTTTGGCCTTCTGTTGTAGGTGCATTTTGGGAGCTTGTTGCATCAGATCTGAGCTCGTCATTGCATCCGCAGTGTCCAAGATAGTTAGATTTGTCTTTCATTTCGTCTCAGTTGGACATTGGATGCCAAATCTACAAAGGGTTCAAGATTGGAGGTGGTTGTTAGATCCAAGACCTAGCTACCTCTTTGGAGCATTTTCAGCCAAAAAGGACACTACCATTGCGTTCAGAAAGGCCAAAAACCCCTAAATCGATTGTCAAATCGTTGAATTTGGACAAAATTGCTCTTAGAGGCAAAAAATTTTAGCAGGCGGGCCATACGGCCCTACCTACGCAGGTACAATTTTTCAATTAAAAAATAATTATTTTTTTTTTACTTTCTGCGAGTTTTTTAATTAAATATTAAAAAAATGAAATTTTCTTTTGTTTTTAAAAATCAAAAGTTTGTAAGAAAAAATATAATAAAATTTCAAAGGTTTTTTTTTAAAAACAAGGTATCAAAGCTGCAGGACCCTCTATACAGCCCTGTCAGGCCAGGGCAGAGGACTCACACCCCCCCGGGGGGACAAATGGGACCCAAAAACCCCTGTAGCCTTTATTTTAAAAGTTTTTCATTAAATTTTTAATTTGTTTTTAAATAAAAAACTTCTTATGTGTTTTTTAATAATTTTTAAAATAAAAATATATATATATGAAATTTTCTTTATTAAGTATTTAATAATTTTTTTATAAAAGATAAAACAAATGTTTTTCTTTTTTTAATAAAGTTTTTTTCATTATAAAAAAAAAAATAATAATAATTTTCTTTATTATTTTAATAATAAAGATTTTTAATAAATCATGTTTTTAAATCAAACTTTTAATTAAGTTTTTTTAGAAACAAATCATGCATTAATAAGCAAACCTAGGAAAATAATTTTGCCTCTCGATCGAGTCTTGCCTTAGACCATTTGTTCCTCTAATCGGCAGTCAAACGGGGGTTAGTTGCTCCTACCAACATCCACTTGGAGGGCTTTCTTCACAGTCTTCAGCTTTGGGTTCCTTTGGTTGGCTTCTTCATCAGTATTTCTAGTTTTGCATCATGGTTGTTGTAGTTCTCCTCTATGTAATGTTGTAATCGCACTAAAATAAAGTGCCACAATCTATTATTTCAGTGTACTCTGTCATGTACTGTATGCTTCTTTGGATTGATCTACGTATCTAGTGTTAGTTCCTATCTACTCAACGAATGCAGCAGCTGGTTACCCATGCATTTCGGTGAGATGGACTAAACACCATATAGACCTTCTTATTTTGGAAGCACTCTACTTGTCTTCAAAAGTTTGGTTCTACATCTAGAGATTGGTGCATGGCTCCAGTGAGACTTGGATTGTACAAATTGTGCATGGTTCCAGTGAGACATGGATTGTACCAATCTGCTATTGATGAGCATTCATGTTGTTGCTCACACAGTTGTCTTCTTGGGTCCTACCTAATTCCTGTTGTATTGTGGATTCTTCTATAGTTCTTCATCGATAGATTCTGTAGTTACTCTTGAGTTGACATATTCAGCTTAGTCACCAATTATGTGGCATCTTCTGTAGTTGTACCTGATTCCTTCTTTCAGTGCTTTGCACAGTTTGGCATTTCTTTTGGAACAACATTTGGAGGACTTATCATCATCCTTGGTCCGCTCTACATCATTTCTCACATTGTTCTTCTTTGTCTCCTTCTTTAGTTCAGATTGGGGACTCTTGACATTGTGACATTTGAGCAATGACTCTCCATTGAGGGAGGGTTGTATGGACTTCTTCATTCTTCTTATGGGGGGGACTTTTTCCTCACTCAAAGTTTTATCCTTCGTAGAGCATGTTTCTTGTTTTGTTTCTCTTTTGGGGAGGAGTTTTGTCCCATTGGATTTTCTCCTTTTCTCTACTTTATGAGAGATTGCATTGCATATGTACATGGGTACCTAACATGGCCTAGTAGCTAGGACCCATCTTGCATTGTTTGTTTTTTGTGTACATTCTCCCTAAGTTGCACTTAAGGGGGGGTGTTGGTGTAATTAAATGTGTTGTACCTAGTCCTAGGTCATGATTACACCTTAGTTAAGTTTACTTAGGGACAACATAGAAGGTTGTTGGAGATTTTCCGCTTTTGGTGGACTTGACATTTCATTACCACATCACTTCCACCTTTTGTGGACACATCATGTGATCATCTCTCCACCTTTTGTGGTGATTATCACATTATCCCTTTCCACTTTAGGTGGAGTGATAACTTTTCATAGTTGTCTCATGTCATAAGATTATGACACTTGTCATAATCTTATGCCCTTCTATGTTGTCACCTTCGCTATATAACCAAGGGGTCTCTTATGTAAAATTAAGCTCATTACATTCTATCTATTGACAGAATACAGTTTATTCTTGTCATCTCATTGCTATCTCTCTTATGCTTGTGCTTTCTATTAGGCCTCTAGATCTTAGGTGGCTACCTTCATAGCCAATTCTTACAACTATGTTATATGCATGTTCGACACTCGTTTTGTTTGTAGGACTGCAGGTACAGGACATTGACTCCACCTAGTTTCATAGGTCTGAACATGTCAATTGACCAACGGTAATCGATTGGGAGATAGTAGCTAGGTTTTCTGTGCTAAGTCATCACCCTAGTCATAGTGTGTCATCGGGTTGTAGTCAAGTTTAGTTGATTTAATGTTGTCCATTTCACCCTTGTTTTTATTTAATTTCAAATTATAAAGATTATTAAATGTCTTGTGTAGTTAAAATGATGATTAAACATATCTAGTTGCAATGTTGAAATGTTAGTTATTTTATTGATTAATTTAATTTAATTAATAAAGTAATCTAATCTTGGATTAGATTGAGTTCATTGATTAATTAAGTTAATGGTGATAAATTGAATTAAGTTAGTTGTTTTGGCATTACTGAATATTTTGATTTAAATTAAAAATAAAAAAAATAAAAAAATGAAAATCATGTTTTAAATTGCACTTTTTGAAAATATTGTGTAAAAGAAATTTCTTTTTAAAAAGTTAAATACTTTGTTTGTTGAAAAGAGATTTTTAAAAATATATGAAAACTCCATTTTGAAAACAATTTTGTTTTAATTTTAAAAATGAAAATATCTCCAAATTTGCAATAAATTTCGTGGATGGGATATTTTTAGAGGTTTGACTAAATTTCGGGAAACTCTATTAGAGCATTTTTAGCATTTTCATTTGAAGGGGGAATTTTCAATTTGTGGAGAAATAAAAAAAGGGGATTGGAAAAAGAAAAGAAGAGAAAAGGATTTGCTGTGGTTTTTTTTTGGATTTGAAGAAGATTGGATTTCTTGGATGAGATGGAAACAAAATAAGATTTGAAAGCACCATTGGAAATCTTTCAAGTTTTGGAGAAAAACTAGGTTTCTTTCTATGATTTTTGGTTTCATTTTGAATTTTTTTTTCAAATTTTTATATGTTGTTAGAAAATATTTAAACTTTGTTTGGTTTGGAAACAAAACCCATGTGAAAACTTGTTTCAAAACCTTGAAAAACCTCTGTTGAAATCTTGAGAAAGATTTAGAATTCTTGTAGAAAAAATCAGTCTCTTTCAAACAAAAAATTTGGCAAATCATTTTGTTACAATAGAGAAAAATTGAGAGAGGATCAAAAGAAAATCTTGTTAACCTCTGTCGTTGGATTTGGAATTCTTCTTTGGAATTTAGAAAATTGGAAATCTACAGAATTTGTGTTTGTAAATCATTTTATTTGTTTTCTCCTGTAGGGAAACAATTTCTCAATTTGAGTGTAAATGAAAATTTTATATATATATTATAAACCTGTTTATTTTGCATTATGGGAGAAATTTATTTCAAAATTTTGTTTACTATCTGAGAAAATTCCTAGAATAGAACTTAGAACAGGGGAGGGTTTTTATTTCTTTTGTTTTATAAATATATTAAAAAAATAAAATAATTTTTTTTATGGTGCATGTGGGGAGGCCACAGCCATGGCGGCCGAGCCGTGCCCCATGGAGGGGCACTGCCATAGCAGCGCTGGCCTCCATAGGGAGGTTGGGCGCTGCCAGGGTTAATTCGCTTTATTTTAAATTTTTCTTTTTTTTTAATTATTAATATTATTGTATATTATATATATTATATAATATATATATTATGTATTATAATATTCATATATTATATATATAATATGTATATATTATGTATATATATAATATATTATAGTTTAAATTAATATTTTATTATTAATATTTAAATGTATATATATATATATATTAAATATAGGGAATTTTAAATGATTATTCTATATCATTGAGAAAAAAAATGAAAAAAAAAAATGATTTTACTTGAAAAGTTGATTTTTATTATTATGGGTAATTGAAGAAATAGGGAGATAAACTATTGGTTTTAAATTCCTCAATATTGCAATGGTAATTTTAATGACTTTTGAGTGGTGCAAAGAATGTTAATAATTCTTATTTGATTTCATGCAATATGTCATTGTTTGGCTTGGATTTAGGAAATCCTACAGTAGGTGATTAAATCATGAATTGCCTTTCATTATGTAATCTCCCTCTTTCGTGTTGTTGGGCAAATAGAGTTAAATGTTATGTAAGTCTTTTATATTGGGGTTTCTTTCAATTTTCTTGGGTTGTCGTAATTTGTACTCAACGTTTGTTTTGCCTTGGGTAGTGTGCCTTGTGGGATCTAGTTAGACAATCGATTATCATGAATGGGATGTGTGGACTTTATGTCATGGATAGGGAGTCATTCTCCTTAGGTCACACTTGTATACCCTTAGGTGTGGAGTTATTCCACATGTTGTCTTAGAGGAGTGGCTTGCAATGAGGGCCGACACACAAAGTGGTATCAGGGAAACTCATTGTAAGTTAGTTAATTTAGTGATAACATAAATAAACTTATTAGAGGTTTAGGTTGCATCAAACACTTAACAAGATTAATTTTTCTACGCTTATGGACACAAGGGCTTGTATAGACTTGGGATGAGATGAGAAGGCCTAGAATGGCAAGATAGTTGTCTCGTCCCTATGAGAGATAACTGATTCCACATTGGTTTGCATGAGGGGTCGAGAGTCATTAGAGGTTTCTAGGATATCCCGAGATGGGGGTTGGGACCTAGGAAGACTTACCAGGATATCCCATGTGACATTGTGATGACACTTCTCCTAAGTTTGTAGTATGTTTGTAACATTGATGCAATTGATTATTTAACTCTGGAAGCATTGTAACCATTGTGTTATGTGATGTTGTACTTGTATTTAATTTAGTTTAGTTTTGAGTAGCCTGTGTCTAGAGGTAGATGGTCTTGCCTAGGAATCCTTGTTACTATCTCCTAGCATAGGGGGTGAGCTTTCAGGTATCACATAGTTGGGTGGAACGTGCACCTTAATTCGTTGGGTCATCTTCTTGTTTGTATGGATGAGATTTCTAGTTGGAGAGCTCGTGGGATCCAGTTTCTTTCATGCTTTATTCTTTTAAGTGATTATTGTAATTTAATTACCCCTCATTTGTATCGAGGTGGAATTGTGTAGTTTGTAATCTTTCTTATTGGAATTACCTCATTTGGGGAATGAGATTTGTAATCATATTGTAAATTATATTATTTGAATCATGTGGTATCTCTTATGCTTTGATGTAATTTTATCATGTATGGAATGTATGTGTATTTAATTTGTTAAGTAATTAAATGTTATGGTTTCAATTCATGTTTCTTGTTTGGGTTTAAGTAAACTCAGTCTCGTAACCTTAGGGGTTGTTGGCATTGGGTAGTGAACTTTCTTGTTATTTGTAGTTAAACAAAAAAAAATTATTGCGTTTGTGTAGTTAATTGCAACTTCCCCTAGGGTTGCATGGTGGGGCATTACACGTGTCAAATAATTATTGGTCTAGGCCAACTGTACATGCCACGTCACCCTGCCAAATATGTTGCCATATCATCTATACAGATGCCACGTGTCAAGCCTAGGTGATGCCATGTCACCTTGCCAAATATGTTGCCACATCATCAATATGGATGCCATGTGTCAAGCCCAATTGATGCCACATCAGCATACTAATGTCATCTTTTGATTTGGTCAACCCATTCTTTTGGAAACTTTGACTGGCCATAACTTTCACTTACGAGCTCCATTTTTGAATCCGAATATAGTTCTGGAATCAACACAACGAGTTCTACAAATTGGTGTCACTTTTTCCTTATTTCAAGAAAATCAAATTTTCACCCTTTATTTTCTAGCTGCTTGATTCGCTTGTTTGACCGAACCTCTGACTGTGCATAACTTTTGCATTCAGACTCCTTTTGAGCTTGTTCAAGTTGCATCAGGATCATGTCAGCGTGCTCTATCCAATGATACTAATTTGGATGAATTATGAGACTGTAAAACTTTTAGGTATTCTAGATCCACCTAGATCATTCCTCCCCATTGAGAAACTTTTGGACCTCCAAAAGGTCTATTTTATGTACAATTTGAGCTAGGGAAATGTCACCCCACTTGCGCAATATCATCTATCCTTCCTACTAAAATTTTGAACATCTGACCCATCACAAAAACAAAAAAATATGAGATAGCTTTGTTCATACAATCAACTACATGTTCATCAATATTCATCATCACATTCATCACCCACATAGAAATAACTAGAAAAATAACAAGCAATAGTATTGAGTACGTTGATGTGAAGGAAATAGTATCAACATTCTAGATCCCCTGAACAAGAACATTGTTAGAAAATGAAATCCAAACCCTCTTTTACCACCTCTGACTGAAGGCTTGACTCTGCTTGCAACTGATCCTCACACTATGCTATATGTGATACCTTATCATCTTCATGCTTAGTATCACTAGCTATTACAAACATGAGAGTTAAATAATTGCTTGCATTTACAATAATTTTCATATGCCATGTGTTTACAACAGATCTTTCATTCTTCATGTGAAGAGATTTTACAATATATTCAATTTCATCCTTAAACAAATGATACTTGTTATGTTTGTTGTAGAAAATGGCTTTTCTATCATACAAGTAAGGACTACCTAGAACCATCTCACATATGTCAAGCGGAATTACATCTAACTCTACCTCATCTACAAACTTGGATGTGATTACAAATCGGAGTTTACACTACTTTGACACATATAGCTGAGCATTATCATGCACCCAACCCAATTGATATGGTTTAGGATGAGGAGTTGTTTTTAATCCCAATTGCTTAACAAAGTGTTCAGAGATTAAGTTCACTTGTGATCCACTATCTAGGATTGTATCAATCTTACTTTGTTTTGCAATAGCCCTTATATGAAACAATTATTCCTCTTACTTTCAACAGGTACTTCATTACACTTTGATGAACAAGCATAGGAAATAGTATTGAAAAAAGGAATATTACCTTTGATACACACAACTAAGATCTTGGTTTCATCATCGAAACCAAATCCGAGATCCTGCACGATAGATGTAGTCTTCTACTTACCCTTTTGATCCTTGAACCACTTCGGCTTTTTGATCAGGATGCAGTTTCCAACATCTTGCATCTTCGTGCACTTCCTTCTTGCAATGTGAGAAATAAGGCTTTTCGTCCTCTTTCTTTATATTAGTTGTTCACTGTGATTTCTCTTTCCCTTTCTTGCTTCCTTTGTGCTTACTTGATTTCATCAATAGATTTTCATTGCTATTCCTTGAGCTTGTTTCCAAATGGTTAGTTTGCACACTAAACTCATCAATGTTAGTTGGATTAAACATAAGTATAGTATGTTTCAAACTCTCATGTAATCCACCTATATACTTTAACAAAGTGTTTTTGTGTGTATAAAGGAATGACAAAAATTAAAGCCCTCTTCCTAAATTCCTATGCATATTCTTGCACACTTTGTCCTTTCTCTTTCCTTAATGATTTCCAATTCATCATTGCTTTTTGCATGTACCCTAATGGATAAAATTGTTTCTTAAGTGAAATTATAAACTCAAACCAAGAAGAAATAATTTCACCATAATGACTTAGATCCTCCTATGTTCTACTCTCCCACCAAATTAAAGTTGTGCCTCCTAGGCGAAGAGTAGCTAATTGGATTTTTTGAGAATCCTCAATAAACTTCTGAATTCTACAATAAACTTCAATTTTCTTTATCCAGTTATCTAGTTTATATGCATCTAGTTCTCCATTATAGATTGGAAAATCAAATTTAAAAACTAGCTTTACCAAAGGTGTATTAGTTTGCACAGGTTGTTTCTTTTTAGAATAATTAGATGAAGAGGAAGAAGATGATGAAGACGATGAAGAGGATGAAGATGGAGGTTCAAGAGGGTCACTATCACCTCCTACTCCTTTACCTTTTTCATCTTTTGAAGATTCACCTTCCTCATTTCTATTCTTGAGTTCTTTTTTCCTCTATCATTCTTGCCTCTCTTGGAAAAGAACTTCCACCATAGCCTTCATTTCAAGAAATTATTTCTAGAAATATTTCTCATCAAGCTTTGTAGGACTTTCTTCAGCTTCCATCTCTGCTTGTGAAAAATTCCATTTTTTGATCTTAGGATTGTACTCGATAAGTGCACCTTCTCCTTCCTTTAATTTAAAGTCTGGTTAACATCCACTTTTACAATTTGGAATTAAGAAATTCTGATCGCAAATTAATATGTAATTATAGGTTTAAAAAATAATTTGCAAATTAATCCTTATTATATTTTTTCCCTGATCGCAACAGAATTGTGTGACTATGTTGTTTAACCATTGAAATTACAAAATAAGTTCACATTTATATAAATAATTATTGAAATGTTGTAATTAGAACTCAAATAACGAATTGAAAAATGAAAATAAATAGAGAGAATGATAGATAGAAGATAGAAGAATAAGAGATAAGATTGGAACACACAAGTTGATAACGAAGTTCGCTTAATGTGAGCTACATCTCCAGATCCGCTTCTCAAGGTAGATTGCTTTATTAATGTTGCCAAGCAATAAAAATGCCTTGTTACAATATCCAATCTCCAAAACCTACATAAAATTTCTCACAATCTCCTCTTGACACTTGAAGACACTCAAAAGGCCTTCTGCTTACAATATTCTCCTCCAAAGAATTATTTCTCCCAAAATGAACTTCCCCAATAATTTCTCTTCAAGAAAATTCTACCCCTTACAAGAAAATAAGACCCCCTATTATACAAATTTATTTTCTAATATGGGATCAAAACATATTATCTTGCAAATATACCCATATCTCCTAATTACAACATGTAATTTTGCAAATCTCCCTTATTTTCAAAAATATCTATAAAATCTCCCATATAAATCATATAAAATCCCTTTTAAAATCTAATAATCTTTTATAAGCCCTTTTAGTTTTACTTTTCTCGCTTTAGAATATTTTTTTTGAAAAACAAGAGATTTTCCTTTTAAATTCTAAAGGGTAAATGTTCAAAATTGGGTAAAAATCAGCTTCAAAGCATTTAATAAAACAAACCAATGCTGAAAATATCTCAAAACCCATGAATTGGCATGTTTGTTGGAGGAATAAGTTATAAGGGGAAGGTTGGTGGTTCAAACCTCCTTCCCCACAATTTTGGCTTTATCCTCTTTTAATATAAAACATGTCATATCTATAGGGTATGTGCATGATCATCAAGGAAAAAATAGGTCCTTAAGTGGCAAAATATTTAGAAAAATCAGAGTTAGGCAACTTCACGTAAAATTTTGAATAAGTTATCTATATTATTTCATAAATATGTAATAATAGAATCTATAGAAAATTGAATGTAGTTTCTAAACTACAAGGTTTGTTTAAAAAAAAAATCTATTTGGTGAAAATTTGAAATTTCAATGTAGTGGTACTTAAATTTCAAGGAAAAAATAAGAAGTAGGTGTTTTTCTGACCTCCCTAACCACAATAAAATGATAATTATTTTTTATAAGATTTTAGATATAAGTAGAAGACTCATGCCTCAATATGATGCATATTTTTTTGTAACTTTTTTCCTAGTAAATAATTAATTATGATTTTTTATTACAACTTTTTAAAAAATATAAAAACTCATATGTCTGAATACCTTAACTTGGTCATTTAACTTCATGAAATTCAATTTTTCTTTCTTTAATCCTATAGTATTGGAAGCATACAATGTGACAGATGTTTTGGATTCAAAAAATGTGATACCGTTTGAAAGCTATAAATGTTTTTCAATCATCCTATCAATCAGGACTTTAGTCATAATTTGAATAGAAAATTCAATAATAATTACTTATTAAATTCAAAGTAAAGCATAATTTAAATATTGGTGGAAAGCTGAGAATCTCTTTTAAAAACCCTTTTCATGTCATCAATTTTTGGTAAAAAAATAGTGATCAGCCACATACCCATCATATTGCCACTTTTTGGCCCATCATGATCTTGCACATACCCTATATCCGAGAATAGTGGATGATATAGTGGTGGAGAGGAATTATAGTGGATGGGAGGTCAAGGTTTCAACTCCCCTCCACAAAATTTTAAGCAACCTTAACCACCACATAGGAGAGAAAATGATGATTCACTC
>VDFB02121939.1:0-15884 GCA_007258455.2 Sequoia sempervirens
ACAATGTTTGGGAAAAGGAATTATGTGGATATCTTGATCAAAAGGATATGGAAAAATATCTTGGATCAAGTATTGTTTTGATGTTCCCCTTTGCATGTCATAATTTTTTGTTGAAGGTTCTTCATTTGATGGGTTAGGGCAACTGGACTTGTTCTATTTCTTTTTCAGGCTTTTTGGGAGGTGCTTTCAATTGATTGACATCAAAGTCATTAGGCAATTTGAAACCTTGTTTAGCTAGCATTAGTAAGTATTTTTCCCCATTTCTTTCGAAAATATTTTCTAAGCATTTGTGGAAATTGGGATCTTGTTCAACATTTTGGATGTCTTCCTCGGTTATTTCTTCACTTTCAATGTTGGTTCCATGGAAAGGATTTTCTTTAGTTTCAACCATGGTGTTTTGAGTTTCGATGTTCTTTTTCCTTGAGTTTTTGCTTTTGTAACCTTGTTTGAACGGGCATACAAGTGTTATACTTTGACTAAAATTTGATCTTTGTTTGGAATAGTGCCAAGGATTAAAACTAAGTCAAATAGAATGACAAATTCTATTGATGAGACTAAGTTTGATTTGATTATATAGCTTCATTTTGTGATGAGAGGATGATAAATCCTGATAATGAAAGTAGGCTCAACAATCAAGGATATGATAAGTTTGATGATTTAGGAACTTTGAGATGTTTAGATCTAGGTTTAGATTGGAGATTCTACTTGTAGAGGTTTTTTTTAACAAGTTTAGAGTCTGTTGTTCTTGAGGAATGATTTTGGATTGGAAAAAGATTTGACTTTTGGTTCAAACTGTGAAACTGTGAAACAGGGGATAAAATTAACTCTCGAGTTTTGTATTTAATGGATGCGCTAAAACAAAGCCTGAATGTGCTAAAAGATTTGACAGATGCGTTGGAAGATAGCCTGGATGGATGCGCTACAACATAGGATGGATGCGCTAAAAGATTGCACAAATGCTCTATAAAACTGACTAGATGCACTATAACAGAGGGCCAATGTGCTAAAAGATTGCACAAATGCGCTATAATATTTCTTGGATGCACTAGAATAGAGGGTCGATGTGCTAAAATATGTAGTGTATGCGCTATAACAGAGGGTCTATGCGCTAAAATATGACTCAGATGCGCTAGAAAAAGCAATGGATGTGCCATAACAATATATGAATGTGCTGGAACAAATGTCAGATGTGCTAAAATATTGCAACAATGCACTATAACAATAAATGAATGCACTAAAATCATCCTAGCTTGTGAATGATGAAAATTGAGTACTCAAATGGATGATTTTTGAACCAAGGTTTTCACTTCTAGTGTGATGTTTTGTTTGAAAGTTGTTTGAAAACACATTGGTAAAACACATCAAGCATGTACAATCCTAAGGCTGTGTAGGACAATATTCACTGGATTCCCACTTGGATTTTACTCTAGTTGCGCCTAGTTTTAGCATATGATTAGATACCCCACTGGCTCCCCTCCACGACACTCACTTCTTGAAGTAGCCAAGCATCAATACCAATGAAACTCCCATGACATACTTCTTATCTCTACTAAAAGTTGCAAAATGTGGGACAACTTCAGAACTACCATTTCTATGCTAGTAAATAGATTAAATATTTTGGCCTTGCTATAACAAAGTGTTGTAGTATAGGAATTTTGTTCATGGGGGATCATCCATAAGACAAGAGACCATTGTTGCACCCTTCTTGTCAGAAAAATCCTCCTGATACTTGAACTTTCCTCAAGTATCCACATTTATATCCCGGTTGGAAGTCGCTTGGCTTTAGCGTTTTACCAGTTGGGTCATTCCCTTGGGTGATTACTTTTTTCTACAAGGAAGACCTATTGATAAAACAAAATAATTTAAGCGAATGGGTCTAGATTTTTGGTCACCCAGTTAAGGGGAGAGCATATGCCTACCATTCATCAAGCACGAAAGACATGGTGTTCTTTATCCTTCTAATTAAGCTAGATGCCTATCTTAATCAAAAGAAAGCATTAAACAACTCCAACCCCTGCATAAATCATCAGTAGTTTGATAAGATTTTCTTTGAATGGTGTATCACCCACCCGCAAGCACAAAACAACAATTCATTCTCGGGATTTTAAAATTTTGTAAATTTACATAAATGTGTTAAAACAGTCATTCAATGCGCTAAAAGATTTTTCCTATGCACTAAAACATATACTCTATGTGCTAAAAGAACTCATGTATGAGCTAAAATAACTGATCAATGCGCTAAAAGAAGTTATGAATGCGTTAAAAGAAGTGATAAATGCATTGAAAGACTCCCTGAATGCGCTAAGAGATTTGTTGGATGCATTGAAAGAACTTATGACCATGCTAAAACATGACGTCCAACTTGTTTACATGAAATTTTCTAGAAAATTGTTAGAAATGGGGGTGTTCCCCATGGTGGGCGCCATTTTTATGTGTGTGTGAAATGTGGAAAAGTTAGTAAATCAACACAAACATCAATGAAATGTATTATAGTAAAGGTTTGAATAAAAAAAACAACTCTAAATGCAGTTAAACAAATATTTAAAAACGTGCCATTGTCCTATATTCTTAAGAATTTATTAAACCATTTGGCTCTTAGATTTTGTATGTGCAATATGGTTGTTAAAATGACCACTTAAGAAATAAGATGTTGTTTGAAAATGTAAGAAATCTAAATTCCTACATGCAACTATGTGATAAAAACCATTATACTATGATAATAATGATATTTTGACAAATGGATAATAATGTTAGATTTATACAATGCTAATACTATGGTATGAAGTTAGGATGATTTTGCATATGCTCAAATAACCATTGATATGATAATTTAAAATGCAACTATATAAAACAAAACATGATTTAAAATGCAACTATAAAACAAAACATGATTCTCAGTTAACATGATGTTACAAATGTAAACTTATTAAAATGCTAAACAATGCTATAAGACTCCAAATTCTCTAATGCTCCAAAAGATATTCCTACATAATAACTCTACTCAAATGTGAGATGTCAAATACTTTGACAAAGGGTTGTATTTATAGGCTTTTCCAAGCATCTTGTGATGTGACAAAGATTGACGGTCCATATTCAAACAAGATGGATGAACGGTGGAGATGAAGAGAATCAAGAAGGTGTTCCCTTGACCAAAGACAACATGCCAAATGGATGAGGAATCAAGTGTGTGAGAAAAAAACCATGTGTTTGAAAGTTTGTTTTAAATAAGTGTGTGAGGAATAAGCAATGTCTATTTAATTTCATGTGACCTTGGTGAGGTGGCGTGAAAAGTTGTAGACATGTGCTTGAATTCCTAATCCGGGATTAATGAAATTTAATTAAATAAAACAAGCTTATGAAAATTTGTTTATTTAATTAAATTAGAAGAATATGATTTTAGATTTGGAGAATTAAAAGATACGAACTATATAAATAAATTGAGAATTTATTTATATGTAGATGAAATATTAATTAAATAACTAGTATTTAATTAATTAAATTTCTTGACCGATTTTAAGTGTATACAATTACATCATATGAGCTCAAACTTGGACCCCACGTAGAACCTGTAGTAGATAATATTCTCGCATAGACATTTAGATATGCATCTAGAAATCACCAAATATAATCAGGCAGTATTGATGTATGCTAGAGTAATCCCAGAAGCTAGGAAAGAGTCTCGATGGAAATATGGAAGAGAGTCGTTGAATATTTTGGAACAACTCCTAAGATTCTATCTCCTTAATTCCTCCAAACTCCTACGCTGCTCGGTTGTTTTATCCCATATGCCAGGTCATATCATTCTTAACCAAGTGCTACATAGGCTAGAGAAATGACAAAGTAATAGGTGACAGTAGAGTTAGAGGAATAAACACCAAACACTTAGGAACCAATACAAATAAAGTGGTTGTGATATATCTAAAATGGTGCGATTCTATGGTAGAAGGCGTCAAATTGAATTGTATTTTCCGAAGCTTAGTTTCTTGTCTTTTATGACCTCCCTTGTCTTTATCGAAGCCTTCATGTATGCAGCAACACAGCAAGAAGCTCCCGACGGGTCAAGATAACACTTGGTAGCTGAATGAATACTCCCAACTTTACAGTCTTATGTTGATCTTTGTCCTTTTCCTTGGTGGCTAGATGGGGCTCGATTTATTCAAAGTTAATATTGAACTTTGCAAATAGTATTGATTCCTTCACATTTGGTGTCGATACTCCCTTTGAACTCATAGGTAGCACTCGATAGGTTGACTCCTCCTTGTCTTTTCTTGTAGATGATGATTTTTCTTTTTTTGAATAACATTTGATGATATTCTATGGTGCTCTCCCTTTAATCTGAATGCAACAATTAATCCCAGGACTAACACTGTATGTTTGAACTGCTGCAAATGCCTATTGACTTGGGGTTTTTGTCCCATTTAATTCAACATTTATGAGTTGGGGTTTCCATCCCACTCACAACCACTAGGGGTTTTGTCCTGGATAGTTCTCCTCCAAGACTCGGCTGAGAGAAAGTTTAACAGACAAATACTGATTTCTGAATGATCTTCTTCTCTAGATTGATCCTTTTAATAATTAAGAAGTTACCAATCCCAACTTCAGAAAGCCAACAATTCCTTTCAATAAAATTTAAGTTACCAAATCTAAACTCCACAAGGCAATTGAATCCTTTGAAGATATAATGTTTCTATTTGAAAAATTAGATGTCTTATCCTTCACATGATTGCTCTTATTTGACATAGGCAATTATAGGATTTATTAATTACCAAGTGAAGGGCCGCACCATTATTCAATAATGAATAAGTAAATAAATTTAACAGACTATAGCTTTTTTTACACATTATTTAATTATCCTCTTAATTCCCTTGTAATTTAATCTATTTCTAACCTCAAGAATAAAAAAGCTTAGAAAATTTCTTCACAACAATTCATTAGCTAGAAAGGGACATTACAATTTTCTTGAAAGTTTTTATGTATTTTCATATAAATGTTGTTTTCCAAGTATATCAAACTATGTGATGATTGTAATAAATAAATGAAGGCAAAAAAAAATAGAAGTAAAGAATGAGGTTTGTACTTGTTTTTCAGGTAGGGTCAACAACTTTTACTCTAAAAGATTTTAGATTTTCACATTTAGATATAATATCATGTATTTGGATTCCACTGTGTAGTGTTATTAAATTTTACTTTACTTATATATCAGTACCTATGGTTCATAGACTCAAGCTCTGTGACTCTCCATCTGAGTGCACCTATTTCTTCATCCATCTTTGCCTGGGTCACCTACAAACATTCATCCAAGAACAAAAATCCTCAAAACAAAAGTACAAATAAGCCCATTTGAAGGCATCACAAAACTAGTGAGAAAGAAATGTGAATTTGGGTGAAAATAAGGGATGGGTGAAAAAGAATACAATAGAGAATTTAAGGTGATCAATCTAGGTAAGTGCTCATTGAAGTTTGTTGTTGACTGGATGGCTCGCTGGTTGGCTTGATTAGCCCTTTCTTATGGAAAAAAATAGTACTTATGTCTGTGAAAAATTGGTATGCACATTCTGGTTGTTGTGGCCGAACTTGGTAATACTAGTTAACAAAATAAGTCTCCACCTATCCACAAGGGTCACATGGGCCATGCCATTTTATCTACAAGCATAAATCCTAATTCACAAGTTCAAAATTATTATTATTATTATTATTTTTCATTTTAACCTATCTACATGAAAGTGACGGGGTAGAATATGAGGATGCCATCACCCTTGAAGCCATTCAATGAGGCATCTATTAAACCCTGGAAACAAAACCCTAACCCTAAAAATAAATTCTACAATAATAGAGTGTAATGTATGCATAGTGAGCTTCTATTTGTAAGGAGAGGAATAAAAACACCGATCTCTCTCAACCCTTGATGTACTCAATACAAAATTTGCATTTTCCAAAACATAGTAAAAATGAGAAGTAGCAGTTACTTTAGTGAGATTTGATTTGGTGAGCAGGGTAAAAATGGCCAGCACTAGCAACATCTAAAGTGGGTGTTTAATCTATTTATCCTACACAAGCGACAAAATGATGCCAACACCACTAGTCACGGAAGGAGAAGCAACACTGCACAACATCGGCTAAAGCAGGGACACCATCACCTTTTATAGTAGTAGCAGAGGTGTTGGGAGCAACTAATCCATGACAACTTGTTAACATTGCCAAATCCCTAATCACCAACTGTAGGAAAAAAATGATGCCTGTCTTCAAAAGTCCTCGTAACCCATGCATTCTTCTTGAAAATGTCACCTACAAATCAATTTTCATGCACTCACACTACAATCTCCTCAGTTAGTGTTGAATGAGGGAGGGAAAAGGAAAATGCATGAGAGGGAAATAAAAAAAACTATTATAGAAAAAGTAGTTTTTTTATTGTCTTAATTTAAGACAATAGAAAATAAACTAGCATACATATATATTAAATATCAATATATATAAAATAAGCCAAAAGTTATCTTATTTGAGGGGCATATTTTTCATCATTGAGGGTATTTTTATTTAATTTCATAATGTGATGTAATTTGTTTTTTTAATAATAAATTCACTTGCAATTGTATAATTTTTTCCTTAACATGTTCCAATAATAATACCTATGTTTAATATAAAAGTAACTTAGTTGTTTACTCTTATATCTATATGTTTAATATAAATGTAGTAGTTGTTTAATATTTTTAGCTAAATGTAAGTATTTGATTTAAAGTTGTATAAAGATTAACTTGAAATCATAAGAACTTATGTATAGAAAAACATAACATGAACATCAACCATTTGCATTAAATTAGAACACACATACTTTCAATTTGTTAACAAAAAATAATATAACATAGTTTTCCTTTAACACATTCTAATAAATAATAAAGTTTATGTATAATAAATAATTTGTAGTTTTTTTAACTGTTGTTAAATAGGTATTTAAAAAATGCTTACATCTTCATTAACATTCATTTCAATAGTAATATATATGATTTCATTATATTTTCCATCATTGGTTATTTTAATTGCCACATATAATGCTAGACACTAAAATTTAGTGGAATTGCTCCCCAAACTTATAATTTAATGTTTTGATTAACAATAACTTTGTAAGTATCTGATTTTAGTTTTTATAATTATTAACTTAAAATTATACCAACTTGTATATAAGAAAAGATAACATCAACATCAACCATTTCCATTTAATTAGAATACAAATAGTCTTAATTTGTTAAAAAAAAATACTTTCACTCAGTTAAACATTTATGCACTGGTAATAAGTTTTGAACAATGTTTTTAAAATATTTTCAAAATTGAATTTAGCCATAGATAAAATGTATAAATATTTTGCAAAAATTTGTTAAATAATATTTCAAAAATACTTTCAGTTTGTTAACCATTTGTGCATTATCACTATCATGAACAATAGTTCAAACTTTAATTGTCACATTGGACTTGACAACATGCAATGTAGGTATCCCATAGTGTGTATGTAACAACCTAAATGATAGTAATCTAGAAAATGAAGGTGACATATGCATTTGCAGATATACCTTTAGATATTAAAGTGCTCTTGATTGATCTTGTATATATTTAACTAAGATCTTTATTACCCTTGCCATATTTACTCATATTTGATAGTATTTTTATATTCCATTATTATCATATTTACTCATTTTATTAGATGAAAGTACCAACAAAATATTGCTTATAGCTTTCTAAAAATATAACCTTTTCCTATTTTGAATAATTAAGATATTTATTTTTATTTCCTTTTATTAATGTCTTCATATTCCTCATAAACATATGTATGATTTATCTTTATAACTTTTCATCTACTTATCAAATTTTATATTAAGAAAAAAAATTTATATAGAATTGTTTTGTGCTTCATTCTATAAAATATTTTAAAAGTATGCAATATGAACCCCTCTGTTGCTAAGCACTTTTGTACAATAATATAAAGCTGAGGTGGAGCAATGTCTGTCTCCTCAGAATAATGTTTTCTTTTTTGACAGAGGGTTGTAAATGCAAGTTCTGGTAGGCTAATCAAATTTAACATAAAAGTGAAAAGAAAAGAAAGAAACAACTTAGAACTTCTATTAGAGTACCCATACAAAAAGGGACAAATCCCCTTAGTCGGGAAAACTTTCCAAAATCAAAACAAAGAAAGGATAAACAATAAGGAGTTAAAATAGCCTTATGTCATCTTCCACGAGCTGGTGGAGTGAAGTAAAACCTGAGTAAGATTTAACAGTTTTGTTGTCTCCTCCATAGTTGCTAAAATTCAGTTCCAAGCTGAGGTTGGCCAGTCGATCTGCAACTTTTTTTTCTGTTTCTTCTAATATGCCAACAATACACATATTCAAGTTTCTAGATTAGAGACACAACCTCCAACATAAGTATTTGCAACTTCCAATTGGAAGACTTGCCAAACTTCATAACTTCTATCATAAGGCATTGACTTTGGGAAGCCATAACCAAATTAATGTCAAGGATCATTCCTTCCATTTCAACAACACCATTAGAATTAAAGCTCATACTTTTAGATCCAAAACTAATGATAATACCTCCCACATTACAAATAATTTCTTTGGTTTCAAAAATCCTCGAATTCTCTTCTTTTGGATACTGAGAATATTTGATTTTTGTTTCAGAGGATTTTATTGTAAAGTCAATTAGATTCTCATGTATGTACCTCCATGTGACCAAATGTCTTAAAATTTGTGTAGTAGAAACACACTATAGATTTTTATACATTAGCCTGCCAAATTGGTTTGATCTAGGGGTTCTTCACCTTTTGGTAGTTTGACTACAATCTCTCTTTAACTACAACCTTATACATGGTTGTCCCTCTTTTGAACTCAACTCATTGATTCAAATCAAAAGCTCAAATTTTTCTTACACATTTTTTGAGTTAGTGTTTGTCCTAAATTTATAAATTCAAACCTTTTAGAAGGAAGACTCTTGACAAGAAATTTTGTCAAGGTAATGCTCCATATCATTACCAATTGACTTCAGTATTTCTCCTTCATTTAAATGATTTGAGCCACAATATATTGTATAACTACTAATGAAGACCAGGTGGCTTTACATAACTATTTATATGGGCTGATACATTATAATTTGTAGATAGTTTAAGAGGCAAGTTCTTGAATCTACCTCCAAACCTATGTATCGTGTTCTCAAGTATCCTACTAGTTAAAACTTAAATATAATAATTTTTTTTGTAGGTGTTTTCAAAAAATATTTTTAAGCAAGGCATACAATGATTTTAGTAGTAGCACAAATAATTCTGAATGAAATTTACAAATATCGATCTAAAAAGATGTTTGAACATGGTAAGTTGATGCCATAGATAGAGCTAATGGAAGGTGGCTATGTTAAGAAGCTTCAGCGGTATGGAGAATATGTAGGCGAGTTCACAAATCTTAGTTTGTCTAAGATCTTGTTCTTTTTATTCTAAAAGTTCATACTAAAACATCTTAGTTTAGAAGATTTGTACATTTTTGGTAGTTCCTTGGGTGTTCATAGTTAAAAGGAAGATTCCTTTTCAAGATTCTTCTTTCAGAATGATTTCTTGTTGTGTTGTGTAATCTATTGTTAATCTAATTAAAACAAAACACTATTAACAGAACTTTAAATTGAAGAAATTTGAAATAAACTTGGCTATAAAATAAAAATTCTTCAAGAACGTTCCGTCTTTCTCTATCTCCAGAGATTGGTTTGAAGCTTTCTGGCTCTCAGATTGTGTGAGCTTCTCCAAATGACTGCTGCAGAACGAGTATGCAAAGGAAAACTATCCTAAATGATGGTGAAGATGGATTATTGATACGGATATGGACAAGGGCTGTGATTATGCACAGGGGCTGTAGATGAGATGAATCATGATTCTATTGCTATGATTGCTATGCTACTGCTATGATAATACTCTATGAATGCTAATGCTGCTTGTAATTTGGCTATAGTTTTCTTGCTTCAAATTCTATATGATTTGGAGCTCCCGGCAGCTGTATTTATAGATTTTTGCAGGCTTCATCCCGGCTGGCAAGAATCTACGGCTGTGAATTGTCTGGTATGTTTGAATGGTGAGAGATTGAGAAGTTGAGAAGAAAAGGGAGGAGGTTGAGAGGTTGGAGAGAAGAATGGAAGCTTGTCTTCAACCCACGGGAACAAGCCTGCACAGGAACAGAGAAATTTAATTTTCTGTTTTGGCAGTTTGTTTCCCGGGAGTTGAAGATAAATCCCAAATTAAATAAATATTTAAATTTATTTAATTTCCTTTATTGCTTTTTGATATTTGATTTTTGATTTTTTTGAAAACTATAGAAGAATTAATTAAATATTTTGGTAATATTTAATCATGAATGACTTTAGAAGATTTTTGAAATATTTAGAAGAATTTAATTAAATATTTTTGGAAATATTTAATTATGAATAGATTTTTGAATTGATTTAGAGGAATTTTGAAATGATTTAAAAATGAATATTAGATTAGAAGAAATAATCAAATATTTTGGAATATTTAATTATAAATGATATTTAGAAGAATTATAATATTTTAATCTTTATTTGAATAAAATATTCAAACTAAGATTATATGATAATTAATATAAATAAATTGTAACATTTATTTAATTAATTAAGAAATGAATATGAAAAGGTGATTAACTATTTAATCGAAATGAAATCATGAACAATATAAATAAATTATTTAAATTTATTTATATGTAGATAGAATCAAAAGATTTTAATTAAATATTAAAAATATTTAATTAATTACCAGACAATGTGATATGACCATTTTTAAGTGTATACATTTTGCCCCTCTTTGAAGTGATGTGTTTTACGCATTACTTCAAAGAATTTTTGAAATTTTGCCCCAAATATTGATTTTTGATTTGTTGATAGATATATGCCCCCGCGAACGATGAATCGATGTTTGAATTTTTGAATTTTTTAAGATTTTTGTGGAATTTTTCAATTTTTTTAATTTTGAAGATGTCGATTCATCGTTCGAAAATAATGATGTGAAGAAACTGACCCAAAGAAATATTAAATGAAAATTTGATGAAGTAATTACCCCTGGTATGTAAAAATATGATAAAAATGCCCCAATTTTACCATTATATAGGTTAAAAATGTCATTTTCCATGTCATTTTCAATTCTAACCTAGTAAAATTTGCAAATTTTGAGCTCTGGGTTGACAATCATGGCACTTCCAGTTCACCTGCACCGTTTCGAGTGTATCCGACGTCATCAGCGGCCGGTGCACTACGGACCTCCGGTATGTGTCTCGTAACTGCTTGTCTGTCGAAAATTTCATTTTGCACACGTTTTTAATGTTTTAATTCAAAAACATTGAGTTTTAGCGCTCTTAAAGTTTTTCGTAGCGCACTCAACAATTTTCGTAGCGCATACAATATTGTAGCGCCCTTAAGGCATATCGTAGCGCATTTGAAATTTTCCACAGCGCATAATTTTCCATAGCGCCCGTGATATATTTCATAGCGCTTTTGATTATTTCCATAGCGCATATGATATCGTAGCGCAACTAAGATGTATTGCAGCACTCTTAACCAATATTGTAGCGCAAACTTTTCCATAGCGCCCGTGATATAAATCATAGCGCCATTAATTGATTCTGTAGCGCAAAATTTTATTTAGCGTTGATAAAGATTTTTGTAGCGCAGACAACTAGTTCTGTAGCGCTTTTTGTTCCACATGATAAATTTGTTTCCCAAATTGTTATAGAACAAATAGTAGTTGATAAATTTGCTTTTAAATTTGTTAAAAACAAATAGTATAGATAAGTTTTCTTCTAAAGTTGTTAGAAAGAAACTTGATGTTGATTATTTGCGTTCCATGATGATGGAAAACAAATAATTTGATTGATTCATTTTGAATTGATATGTTAAAATGATTTGATATTGATGTTGTTTTGATGATGTATGTGAACAGGAGAGACTAGGTGTCTTGCAGATACGAGAGGCTTTTCCGAGTACATGGTCATTGATTCCACATTTGTTACAGTCTGATAGAGATGTGATTGACACTTGTGGTTTGACTGCATTACTTGATATGCCCGAGGTTCGCCTCAATAGGGCTCTATTGACAGCACTTGTAGAGAGGTGGCATAGCGATACTAACACCTTTCATTTACCGACCGGCGAGATTACAGTGACTCCCGAGGATGTATATCGCATCCTACGGATCCCAGTGATGGGAGAGGTAGTTGTGTTTGACAGACGAGAGGCTGGAGGTACTCTTGCTTTGAGACGGATATTCAGAGATGATCAGATAGCTAGGTACTACATCCCATGGAGTGAGATTACAGATTCCTACCCACCACTACCAGCTGTGCTTGCAGGTTTCATTGGAGGTGTGTTGTGCCCCGACCATAGGTCGAAGGGGTTCGCGATCGGATGGGGTCGTGTCCTAGAGAGCATGGTGATGCAGGGCACATGATATGCATGGGGTACCTGTATGCTAGCCCACCTATATGACGAGTTACATCACATTGTCTATGGTAGAGGCCGGAGTTTTGCGGTTGGATGCTCATTATTACAGATATGGGCATGGGAGCATTTTGCAGTGTTACGTCCATTGACTCGAGGAGATCGTCCACCTGGTCGACCATATAGATGGAGATATTCACATATTATTGCTCAGCCTAGACTAGGCAAGCTAGTGTATTGGCAGCGGCTATTGGATAGTTTGGATACAGTATGCTAGAGGCCATATTTGGATTGTGAGCCATGGCCAGAGGATGCGAGGGAGATGCCTTTTGTATGCACTTCCAGATTTTTGATTGGACGGACCACATGGATTTTGGAGAGATTTCTTGCTGGACGTGTATTGCGACAGTTTGGTCGGACTCAAGGTATGCCTGTTGGTTCAGCTATTTATGCACGGCGACAGGCAGAGCTTGCAGTGTGGGGCCCACGGATCTCTTATGATGCAGCTGTTGCAGAGTTTATCAGTTTAGGTGCACAGATGTGGGACTACCAGGCGGATGTTCTGGATGCAGGGGCGACACATGAGTATGTTCAGTATGTTCTACATCATCCTCCTCCACGCATGTTTGATCCTGATGAGACCGTTGCTCCTGTCATTGGACAGAGACGTCGACAGAGAGATTCAGAGTCAAGTGATGATGATTCAGAGGACAGTGAGGACGAGGAGGGTAGCGGAGATGATGACTCAGATGGAGATGATGGTGGTGATGGTAGGGGTGGCAGGAAGGCGGCGAGGAGGTGGCGAGGAAGGTGGCGAGAGAATTGCTTAGTCTGACGGTGGACCACCCGGATGAAGGCATCTGACCCATCTCCGTCGATGGATCCGACGATAGTGAGTCATATATCCTCTTTGTGCCAGAGCACAATGAGCTTGCAGGCTCCAGCTATCCACCGAACGCAGACCTTGATTTTCCGCGATTCTGCGAAGTCGGGTGACGATCAGCGCGAAGAAGATGCAGCTAGGCAATGGGGTGAGCAGGCCATTACCCATAGCGAGATAGCCTACGAGAGAAATTAGCGGGTAGCACTTTGCCGGGTGATGATAAGAGAGAGAGGTTCTGAGGGCTACTCGAGAGGCAGAGTTTTATCGGACCAGATATCATGATGCAGTCCCAGCTGAGCAGAGAGAGAGCTACACTCAGTCACGATCTACTCATGGTCGCTCTCGTACTACCAGCAGGGGTGTGACACAGCCATTACCTCCTAGAGGGCCACCGGGGTCAGGCGGAGCAGGTCCATCAGGGGCAGGTGGTATAGGTCCTAGGCCAGCTCCATCACAGGATAGCTCTGCCTAGTGCATTGTATATGATCTCTTTCATGATATTCTGTTGAGACATTTTGTATACACCGTGAGATGATCACATTTTTGATGATATTATATCATTTGTATTTTGACATCCTTGTACATTTTGACATTCATTTTTGAGATATGCAGAGATGATTTTACATGATATATATATATGATGTGTACTATATATGATGATTTCATGATGGTATGAGATAAATGAATGTATGATGTTTATGATAAATGATGCAATAATTTATGAAATGATGTTTATGAAAAATGAATGAATGTATGATGTTTATGATAGATGATGCAATAATTTATGAAATGATGTTTATGAAAAATGAATGAATGTATGATGTTTATGATAGATGATGCAATAATTTATGAAATGATGTTTATGAAAAATGAATGAATGTATGATGTTTTGATAGATGATGCAATAATTTATGAAATGATGTTTATGAAAAATGAATGAATGTATGATGTTTTGTGAATGTCAAAATATACTCAGTCATATTTGAAAAGATATAGATCTTTGATTCTTTGCCAGCTTTTGGGAATCTATAAATTCAAAATGCAAATTCTAACATGAATGCAATCTATACTAACCATGCAGGACATTCATACAATATTGCCATTTGGAGAGCTTGTACATGCTTTTTGTATCATCATAGAGCTTTGAATTGTTGAAAGTTAATACAAGCATCAAAGGGTATGTTAGCACCAGTGATGACCTGAGTATTGCTTTCATGATTTTTAATATAGCAAGTTAATACAAGCATCTAGGTATAATTGAACCGAGATGACCTGAGTATTGCTTGCATAAACAGACAAGAGTTAACCCTTTTCCCATGCAAATTCCGAAATGTCATCCATGATCTATAGTAGAGCATGTCTCGCGACCAAATTGCATAGTACTAATGATTTCCTCACAAACAGAAGACAAAGAAAAATCATACTCCTTCCTTGCTTTTCTAGTTCAGTACATCATCGAATTACTCCAGAGATATGATAGAAAATCAAACAACCATTCAAATCCTGTTTAAGGCATTTCAAACATTTATTCAGATTAAGATCATCCAATTTGGTTACCATTATTGATATTCTGCATGTCGATAGTTTGTTTGGATCATTTTGTTTAGATTTTGATTGACATGAATATGTTTGTGATTTGAGTTGATTTGACGAGGTTGTGTTTTGTCAAACTGTTATTTGCCTGCTTGAGATATTTGGAAAGCTCGTTACCCCTCTATTGTATTTTTCTGTGTTTTTCCCCCAATGTAAACACAACCTAAAGATAAAAGATATGTACAAATTTCATCAAGCCATGATGAAACCTAAAGATTCCCACTACATGGTATGGATAATGAAAGATATTTACAGATGATAGACGTGGATGAATGATGCCTAAAGTGAAAATAAGACATAAACTAATAAATGGAGGAGCTCATTTCGATCACAAGTAGCGCTTGTTTGCCAAGTTTTCACCACTTGTTTTTATTGCACTTTTTCAAGATTTTTCTGATTTTTTTGATTTTTTCAGGACTTTTTATGATTTTTTTCAGGACTTTTTATGATTTTTTTTCAGGACTTTTTAGACATAAAACTTCTTAAGGTGAATACTATTGGTTGGCTCTTCAAACAGGTCCCCCTCTGATGTGGATAATTGATATGCTCCAGAACCATATGCTGCTATAATAACAAATGGACCAAGCCAATTAGGTTCAAATTTGCCTTTCTTTTCTCTATCTTGCTGATTACGTGGATTTTCCTTCAAAACTAAGTCACCCACTTGAAATGCCCGTGGTTTAACTCTGTGGTTATAACTACGAGATATGACTTGTTGATAACCTTTCAAGTGATCAGCTGCATGTTGGCATCTTTCATCTAACAATTCGAGTTCTTGAAGGCGAGAAACTCGGTAGTCTTCATCACTTATCAATCCCTTAAGTGAAACCCTAAGCGAAGGTATTTCAACTTCCAATGGTAAGATTGCTTCTGCTCCATAGACTAAAGCATATGGTGTAGCTCCTGTTGGTGTGCGAATACTAGTTCTATATGCCCACAA
>VDFB02121941.1:0-21222 GCA_007258455.2 Sequoia sempervirens
AGTCTCTCTCCCATCTCACTACATCCCCCTCCTCATTCTCTCTAGCCACCTCCACTCACAACCTCTCTACTTCTGTCCATAGGTCAACTACCTCATCTCATGCCTCATCCCTCTCTCTCAACAATCTCCTCTCCACATCTGACACCAGCGTGACCAAGACTAAGTAATCTCTCTCACCCTAGGTGAATTGTGCATGTAGCTCGCCCAACTCTTTCTCTAATCTGACTTGCTTTACCTCTATCTATCGTAATTGCTACTTGTTGAGGCACAGTCTCTCCAAAGTCTCTCTCAACACCACTGTGGGATCCTCTCCTCTGGGAGGTGCTATCGATAGTGTTTAGATGTCATACACATCAAATTCAATGTCCATCTCCTGCGGCTCATACCCCTCACTCTCTGTCATCACCTCCATCTCATCCACATCAATCACCGAGGGGGCTTCCCCTCTCCCTGCCATCCTCTCCTGCTCTCCACTGGCCTCACCCTCCTCCTATCTCTATCATTGTTGCCCTCCTTTGGCCACGTCTACCTCTTGCCTCTCCTACACTATGCTAGCCTCAGCCTCCTCTCTCTCCTGCTGTAGACCCCTTAGGGATGCATGGTTCCTCCTGGCTCCTCTCTCTAGACCTCCAGCCCCCTATCTTATTGTGTCATAGCCCTAGGCTCATCCTCTCCCTCCTTTGCTCCATCCCCTCCTCCTGGCTACCCTCACTGGCTCCTCATCTGCTCCAATGACCTCTTGTCCCTCCCCCCACTGAACTCCTCTCTCTTGACCTCCTCTCTGTCACCCTCGAGGTACTAGTCCCTCCACCCTTAGTAATCTATCATCCTATGATTTGAACCCTAGTGCTCCCTCAATCGACACTACTGGGGTAATCCATGGAGGTGGATGTCACCTAAACCACTACCTATATCGATCAGTCATACCTACATCTCTTTGCCCCTCCTGCCTACCTAGGTATGGCACAAACTTTAGTGCCTCCAACTCCTCCCACACTGCATCTAGATCTAACTCAGCCCCCCATGGCCACTCTCATGTCAATCATCAAAACATCATCAGCCCCGCTGGAATATCTTGCCTCACTCGAAACTGTCGTGTCACCCGATCAGGTCTGTGTAGCTCCACTACAAATGGACCTCTCCAAATAATATAACATTAGGTAAAGAAGTAACCATTGTGTGCCTCATCATCCCTCCAGCCCTTGAAGCACTACAACATATATGAATTCCATACTATCATCTCCACTTGTACATCATCTAGTCATCTCCTCCATACATCCACATTTCTGACATCCTGATACTATAGTATCACTCCCGCCTCTACCCCCATCCCCAGGCCATGGCCTCTCTATCATCCTGCTCTCCTGCTCTTCGCACAATCATCCTAGTCAACCTAATGGGATCCCAAGCCCAGACCTATAGCAGTGTGACATGTGTCACACTCAGCACCTTTTGATAACATACCTTGTGCATATCCCAATATAGCTATGCCAACATACAAGTCCCCCACACAAACTAACCCTCTTGACCCTCGATGATGTGCAAAATCACCTCGACAAACTTGAGATGCAAGAATCAACCACTCTGATCTGACACTAGTATCCCAATAATCAACCCCGCTAAGTACAATGATAATGTCAATACCCTACAAGACAAGTATATGCCCATGTCGAATTGTTGCCACTAAATCAATAGCTCATCATCACCAAATACAGCCTACACCGACTCATCCAGTGCCTCGCCTGCTACCCAACACTCACTAACTGTAAGCCCTACTATCGGGAGCCTCATAATCTGCCATACATCCTGTAGCGTAACCATCATCTCCCCAGTCGGTAGATGAAATGTTGATGTCACCAACTCCCAACACTCTATCAAGGCTGTCAGCATGGCCCTTTGGGCTTTAATCGTCGAGTATGATAGCTTATGGAACAGTCCTACCTCTACTAATCTTTGGTGATCTGCAACCATCATCGCCACCATACATCTTGTCAGCACCTTGGATCATTTCTCCTGTGTCTGCAAGCTCTCAACATTTTGCATCCATAACATAAACACTATGTCAGTTTCCCCTTGCATCATTTTTCCTTGCCCTAGAATTTCCCTTCTCAATCCTGCCTCTTTCCTCCCATTTCCCCTACCTTTATATTTTTTAGTCATCCCAAATCCTTGCCCTGGCTTAGGGCTCACCCTGGTCCCTAGACAGCTTTGCCCCAGCTCAGGCAGACCCGCCCAGCTCCATGGGTGAACCCGCCCTATTGCTTGGCAGACCCGCCTGAGCCCTGTGGGTAGGTCTCCACCCAAGCCTAGGTAGGCCTGCCCAAGTCTGTGAGCAGGCCTCCACCCAGCCCGGGCGGACCCGCCCACGCTCATGGGCAGTCCCACCCGAGCGTGAGTGGCCCTGCAAAGTCCACTCGACCCAAGCATCCCCCCATCCCCCAAACTTTTTTTTTCACCCACCCATCCCCCTAACTTTTTTTCCCCCTCTAACCCATTTTTCATCCAACCCGACCAACAAAACCCATGTTTTCATTTTTTGAAAAAAATTGAGCAAAATGACCAAAATCACAAAGTTGGGTTTCAAACTAACCTGGCATGGCACAACACACTCACTGAATAATCAACATTTCTTGTCTACCTGGTAGATGATGTCAGTATCGTACTCCAACATCATGCCCTTCACTCTCGCCCTCTCCTCTTCTCCCTCTCCTCCTCACTTGATAGTTGTCCAAATGAGGAGAGGAAATTCTTAGAATTACCTTTTATAACATTTTCCCTCCCTTTTTACATTTTAAAAATAAAGGGCATTTTTTCCCTTTCTTTAACCTTTTTTCCCCTCAACTAATTCACTCACCCCCCATCTTACCAAGGCCACCATTTGCACACTGTGTACCCATTTTCCCCTATTCAAGCGCTAATCTTCTTTATTGTTCATGCTCTTTCCAATGGCATATACCACTTCATACTTTCGAGACGTTGCCCAGGGCCCTTTTTCCTTCCCCGTCTGCCTTCTTGAGGGGGCATACCCTACCATTATCTCTTAATATTCCATCATAATCCTTCTTTTATGAGACCAAGGCATCCCCTTTAATATTCCTCCATTCAGGTAGCTCACACACAAACTCTCCCATGTTGGGGCATCTCTTTTCTAGTCGCTTCTTCCATAGAGTCATTTGTATTTTATTTTCTTTGAAACCCTATTATCCTAATAGTGTTTTGAAGAGGGGAAAAACGTAGACATCTAAATTTGACCACTTCCATATGGTCAAAGTCATCTCCTTAACCATCCTTTTGCTCATCTACTTCATCCTCTTTGCTGGTATTAATTAAATCACTCATTTAATTAATATTTTTTGTTCTACATAAGGTTTCCAAAGTATTTAATTTAATAAATATTTTTCCCCTCTTTCCTCTCTAAATTAAATAAATATATCACTTTATTTAATTTAGTCATATTATTTCCTAGAATTTTAAATTTATTTTTAATTCCTTACTTTCTCTCTCATTGTCACATCCTCCAAATTTTGCAAGTTGGTCTATAATCCCTCTTAACAATCTAACCCTTTTTCTTAATCATAGTTAATTTATGATTAAGTTATGCACACCCCTAATCATCACTAGGGTCTCATCCTCCATAATTCCCACTTGTCTCTAATATGTCATTAATTTGTCTAGTCAAGTACTTGCACAACCTTAATCACCTAATTAGGTCAACCTAGTCCCCATATCATTTACAGAATCTGTCCTAAGTCAACCTTCTTAAAGGATTTCTCATTTTGGAGAAGGCACCCCCTTTCCCCATGTGAATTTTTAATTCACATTTAATCCCCCAATGCATTCCTTAGAATTTAAAATTTCTTTTCTCATCTCCATGTGGATATTTGAGAAATTTTTAATTCCTCACATGTTCTCTCACCCACATGGGGAGAAGGACCTCCTTTATGAGGAGATCTTGTCCAATCCCAAGGTACTATGTAGTACCTCCATGTCATGTACCCTATTTCCACCTCATGTACACATCATCTCTTAAAAGCCACTTCACATGCCACATGTCAAGATGTGAGGACTTGTGAGTTCTCAACTCACCAAATCCCTACATCTTGGCTTTGTTGGTTTAATCTCAACCGTCCATTTCTTTAGAGAATTCAAATTTCTCTATAAATACCCCCTCTTTTCTTTTGTTTTGGGGGAGATGATGATGCTAGCCAAACTCTTTCAAAATTTTCTTTTGAGCCATACTTAGCCAAATTCTTGCATTTGCATCCACTTTTACCCATTTTCCATCCATCTCACAATCCACACTTGCATCTTTTTCCATCAAGGGAGCATACACAACATCAAATATCGAAGGGACAACCAAAAGGATCTATTCAAAACAAAGTGAATCCACTCTATTTGTTTTTTTAATTTTGTTTTGAGTCCAAATAGGCTAATCTTAAGGTGTAGGGTGTTTATAGTTGTTTGAAATCTTTTGTTTGCTGCTCATTTTCTAACAAGTATTTCCACCCTATCACAACTAGATCATAGTAAATGGAACAACAATAAAAAAAGCTAAGGATTACACAAATGTGCAACATACCTATTCCAACATGGTCACTTCATATGATAGCATCATCACTATTGTCACCATCAAATGACCTAGTGAAGAGTGTGGAGTCACCACACGACGTGGAAAAATCACCACCAAGGAGTTCCATCTCAATCTGGGACACATCCTACTTTTCCAACATCAAATCCCAGCAAGTAGAATCTCTTAGATCAACTTAAGAAGACCCCCGCACAAATATCAATCTTAGAACTATTGAAGCTATCACCCGCACGTAGGGAAATCTTAGAGAAAGCTTTGTTAGAGTCATCCGTCCCTGAGGATATTGATACAAATTAGTTTCAAGCTCTAGTAGGGCATATCACTAATCATCTTCTCACCTTCTCAGAATAATACCTGCCCTCATAGCCATCTCATAACCATGCTTTACACCTTAAGGTTTTCATTCATAAGAACAAGGTTAAAAGAGTCTTAGTAGATGGAGGTGCTAGTTTGAACATTTGTGCCCTTTAGTTGATCAAGAACCTAAGTTATTCAGAGGCTACTATTGACAAATAAAAGAGTACTACCATTAGAGGATATGATGATCAAGAGCGAGTATCACAAGGCATAATTATACTACCCATCCAAGTGGGACCCATCATTGCAGAAACTACATTCCAAGTGCTAGACCTTGATCTTCCATACAACATCCTACTTGGAAATTGTGGATCCATGCCCTAAAGCTATAGCCTCAACCTATCATCAATGTGTAAAGTTTCCTTTGGGAGGAAAAGAAATTACTATCCATGGATATCCTCAGCCTTTTTACTATTGCAATAATCTTGAATCCAATTTCTATAAGATCCCCCAGATACCCAAGAATGATGAAAAACCTATACCATCTACCTCATTTGTTGACCCATCATCCCCTGCATCAACCTCAGAACAAAAAAAACACACCTATTGTGTGGAACATCCTCAATATCAAAGTAGTGATCCAGGATGATGGTTGTGGAAACTATAAGCTAATGATGAATACCTTTGTCTTAGGAGAGCTACCTCTTTCTCCTCAATCACATATGTGAAACCCACATCTAGCAACAAAGAGCCCAAAACAATCAAGATGGTAGCTACTACCTTCACCAAGTGGGGAGATTTGAACGAAGAAGATGTCAATGAGGAAGATATCTCTAAACTATTATATCAAAATGAATGACCTGTCCCCACTCTTCCCATGGAAGATAGCAATAAAGGCTTGTATCTAATGAAGGGAATGGGCTATAACAAGAATGAGAAGCTAGGACAGAATGACAATGGTTTTCTCGAGCCCATTATTCCTAATAAATTTTGAAAGAATCTTGTACTAGGTTGTACTACTAACAAGGTCACCCTTATTGGAAAAGGTATTTCTGCTAAACGAGCTGAGGCTTCCACTTGGTTACCTACATCACATGATACAACCTTTGAAAACTTCTCCCTTGATGTTGTTGACCTATTTTAGAATAACTTCCTCTTCATAATATCCATAACATCCTTTGCTCCGAGCAATCAACCAATTAAAATATGCCTAGTATACCCACAACTCATTGACCTAGACCAACAAGGACCATTGATTCTAGATTTATTTGAAAATGATGAAGCAATCTTAGAATTCATGGGAATCCATGACAACTTACCATGGGCAGATCACAAAGCAATTTTTTACGTAGAGCTAGACACAAGGGTGTACTATGGGGAGACGATTGAATCTTTCAGTCACAAAATTGACGAAATGCAACATGCAGATCTTTGAGTGAAAACCACATTGTGGCACTTTCTGATCCTAAAATAGTAAAAAGAAAGGACATATCTAAGGATTAAAACCTCTTTGAGGTTCCCAAGGATGAGGCATTCAATCTCCCCCTTAGTGCGATGCATCTAGAGAAGTCAGCAGTTTTAGCAAAAAAGGCTACTCCAATCAATGTGGGAATAGAAAAAGCACCCAAGATCACTTTCTATGTTGAATCCTTGTTGGATGAAGAATAGAAAAACCTAGCAACATTCATGAAAGAGAAAAGAGACAAATTTTCATGGTCATACATAGATATGCCAAGGCTTGATCCAGAAGCATTTGTGCATCACTTAGCATTCTATCCTAAAGCCAAGCTAATAAAGCATAAATTAAGGAAGATGCACCCTTAGATAGCACTCTTGGTGAAACTAGAGTTACAAAAGCTTCTTGACATTGGATTCATCTTACTAATAGATTATCTTGAGTGGGTTTCAAACATGGTACTAGTCTCCAAACCCATTAGGGGCATCAGAATGCACAAATTTTAGAGACTTAAACAAGGCATTCCTGAAGGATGATTTACCTCTTCCTAACATCGATCTCATCGTGGACTTAACAGTGGGGCATGAAATGCTATCACCCATGGATGGTTTTTCAGGATATAATCAAATCATGATTGTTGAGGATCAACATAAAACTGCATTTACTTGTCCATGGGGAGCATATTTCTAGAATGTAATGCCATTTAGGTTGAAGAATCCAGGAGCAACCTATCAAAGAGAAATGACCCTCATCTTTCATGACATGATCTACAAAATAGTTGAAGATTATGTGGATGATATTTTTGAAAAATCAAAGAAAAGAAGTGAGCACATAAAAGTATTGGGACCCATCTTTGAAAGACTTGAAGAATACAAGGCACTGTTAGGGTTAGAAGTAGATATCTAATAGTTAAATGCAAATTTGATCAATAAAGCAGATAAATAAAACACAGAAAATTATAGTAGAAACAAGACAACACAAAATTTAATGTGGTTCACCCAATTTGAGCTACATCCACAAAACCCCGACCATCTAATGATTTTATTATCTAGTGCAAAAATTATTACAATCTTGTGAATAATCACTTTTTCTACATACAATAACCCACATCCCAACCCCTTATAACAAGCCTTAGAAGCTTCCAAAAATTAGGGTTTTACAGTATACCATGATCAGTCGCCACATACCAATAGGTACGATTGAATCCAAAAAAGTGTGTCTTTGGGGTTACATTAGGGAAACTTCTTGGCTATATCATCTCACAAAGAGGGATAGAAATTGATCCAACAAAGGTAAAATCCATCCTAGACATGTAACCACTACAAAAACTAAAACATATGAGAGGGTTACAAGGAATATTGTAGTCCATCAGAAGGTTCATAGCGTAACTATCAGACAAAATCCACCCTTTCTCGCATCTTCTCCATAAAGGAATAACTTAAAAGTGGGATGAGAAGTTTGATAAAGCCTCCCAATAGATCAAGGACTATCTATTGACACATCTAGTAATCATGCCACCAATACTGAATAGGCCATTGATCTTGTATATCTCAACATCAGTAGTACTAGGTGCTCTTTTGAAAAAGCATGATGAAAATGGAAAGGAAAGATCTATATATTACATAAACAAGACCTTGGTAGGCTATGGAATGGGCTATTCATCCATTGAGAAAGTATGCTTAGCAGTAATTTTTGATTCACAAAAATTCAGACACTACATGATGTCTCATCAAATCAAACTTATTGCAAAGATTGACCCATTGAAATACTTGTTATCCAAAGAAACTCTCACTGGGTGAATTTCCAAATGGGTAATGATCTGAACTAAATTTGACATAGAGTATGTGGAGCACAAGGAAATCAAAGGAAAAGTGATCATGGACCAACTAGCAGATGCACCTATCTATGCTAAGAACCCCTTGATATTTGAGTTCCTTGTTAATCTCACAAATTAGTGGAAAATGTACTTTGATGGATCATTCACCCAACATGGATCAAGGGTAGATATTCTTTTCATCACTCCTCAAGGTAATTACATCCAAAATTCATACAAGCTATCATTCACTTGTACTAAAAACATTATTGAGTATGAAGCCCCAATCACAAGTCTAAGGATAGAAGTTTAGTGGTAGATACAAGGGATAAAAGTCTACAGAGACTCACAACTGCTTATCAACCAAGTCAATGATGACTAAAATACTAAGGATGAAAAGCTTACTCCTTACAAGAAGATGGTAGAGAATCTCAAGGACCTTTTCATAGATATAACTTTTGAATAGATTCCTCGCATGAACAACCGAGTAGAAGATGTCTAGGCAACAATTAGATCACTGTTAGACATGTTGAACAATGTCATTCAATGTGAATTCTTGGTAGAAAAAATTCTCATACTGACTTTTGAAATCCCTAAATCTAAATTTGTGTGTGTCATCGTTGGTCCTAGATCCCTATGGTATCATGACATATTCATCTACCTAAGTATAGGAATCCATCCATTTGATATCACCTCCAACCTTAAAAAGACCTTTGTTAAGAAGGTATCCTAATTTGCGATCTTGGGTGATACCCTTTACCATCAAAGCATCGAAGGGACATTACTACAATTTCCTAACCAAGAGGAAGCCTTGACTAGGGTATGTGCAAGATCATCATGGAAAAAATAGGCCCTTAAGTGGTAAAAAATTTAGAAAAATCACAGTTAGCCAACTTGATGTAAAAATTTGAATAAGTTATCTATATTATTTCAAAAATATGTAAGAATAGAATCTGTAGCAAATTGAATGTAGTTTCTAAACTACTAGGTTTGTTTAAAAAAATATTTATTTGGTGAAAAATTGAAATTTCAATGCAATAGTCTTAAATTTCAGGGAAAAAATAAGAAGTAGGTGTTTGTCTGACCACCCTAACCATAATAAACTAATAATATTTTTTTATAATATTTTAGATATAAGTAGAGGACTCATGTCCTGATGTGATGCATATTTTTTTGTAATTTTTTCCAAGTAAATAATTAATTATGAATTTTTTATTACAACTTTTTAAAAATGTAAAAAATCGTATGTCTGACCACCTTAACTTGGCCAAAACTTTATGAAATTCATTTTTTCTATTTTTAATCCTATAGTATGCAAAGCATAGAATGTGATGCATGTTTTGGATTAAAAAAATGTGATACCGTTTTAAAGCTATAGATGTTTTTCAATCAACTATCAATCAAGACTTTAGTCGTAATTCGAATTGAAATTGAATAATAATACTTATTAAATTAAAAGTAAGGTATAATTTATATTGGTGGAAATACGATAATTTCCTTTAAAAACCCTTTTTGTTTCATTAGTTTTGGGTAAAAAAATTCATCAACCACATACCCATCATATTGCCACTTTTTGGCCCATCATGATCCTACACATAGCCACCACTTTAATAGAAGTACATGATGGCATATGTTGTTCCCATTCTAGTGGTATGACTCTAGCTAAGAAACTATTGAGGACAAGGTACTACTAGCCAACTATGGAAAGAGAAGCTCATTAATATGTGCAAAAATGTGTCCAGTGTCAATATCATGGAGATTTGATTCATGCTTCAGCTCAAGAGTTGAGACTGATGATCACACCTTTTCCTTTTTCACAGTGGGGACTTGACCTCATAGTAAAAATCACTCCAAACTCATCCAACAGCCACAAGTTTTTCATAATTAGCCACTAAGTACTTTACCAAGTGGGTTAAATCCATTCCTATGACCTATATAATGGGGAAGCAAATTTCCAAGTTTATCCCGAATTACCTAATTCATCGTTACGGTATTTTTCAAACCCTTATCTCAGACAAAAGAACACCCTTCAAGAATCAGGATGTGAAAGAGCTATGTCAAAGATTCAACATCCAACACCAATTCTCTACCTTGTATTACCCCTAGGGAAACAGTCAAGTTGAGGCTACAAACAAGACCATTCTAAATATCCTAAAGAAAATAGTCAATGAAACTAGCCATGACTAGCATCTATAGTTAAATCTCTCTCTTTGGTCATATCAAACTAGTACCTACACACTAACAAGTGCAACCTTATTCTCCTTGGTCTATGGATCAAAATCCATCTTTCCTATCATTGTGAGTGTTACTACAAAACATGATCACCGATGAAGAATATAGAGTATCTCTGTTGAATGAGCTATAATTCCTTGATGAGTTTCATCTTGATACCCTTAATCACTTGTAATTATATCAAAACTGACTAAAATGGAGCTATAACAAAAAGATTAAATGTTAGTATTTCCAAGTAGGGGATCTTATCCTAAAGTAGAATCAAAAGAATCTTCCAAATCAGGATAGGTCTTTTGGGTTAGGTTCTTGGTCGAAACTTGGAAAATCCCTAAACATTCAAATATTAGAAAACACAAAAGCATTTGAAAATTAAAAATTCAAAAATATAATAAAGCATTAAAAAGACCTAAACAACATCAAATATTTTAGAGAAAGCCCTAAATAGACTCAAATAATAAAAAAAACCAAACACATTCACATAAACCCTCAAAAATAGAAAAAATAGCCTCAAAACATTCTCAAAATACCAAAAATGTTGAAATATTCCAAAAAGTCCCAAAACCATCCATCCCATTTCACTTTCACCTGCAATAAACTTTCATCCATAATAACTCAATTGTCACCTTCAACCTTTGGTAAAACAAGTGGAAACAAAATTGTGCAAGTTTTAAAGTGAGAGCTTAAGTGTCAAAATCTAAGTCTAAATCATGGTAAAATGTGTGATTGAAGTTTATATCAATGGCTTATCAAAAACACCTTATTCTAAATCAAACCATCGATCAACATGTCCTAGGATGTATCCTTCCTACAATGGACATCAGTATCAAAAATTGTCTTAACTAAAATTAAATTGGCAAGAGATATAGATAACACTGACTGTTTTTCTTTGATCTTTTATTATGATTTATCTTAATGACCCATTCCAAGGACCTCTCGATGATGTCTATCAAAATGATTTAGAGATAAAGGAATGGGGCATCGATCATTATCTTTCATTTTTTGTGCTTGTGGGTATTTTTGTAAAATAATCTTGGCACATACTTGCTTAGTTGTTTGTAGGGAAGTTGTTTGGAGTACATTGTCAACTATTGTGTATGCTTTGGTCTAATATATTCTAAGATTCTCACTTGCATTCTAACAAGGTTTCCATATGTCAAGGTGTGAACAAGAACTATCCTATCTATTTGTAGAGTCAAAGTTCATTACACTAGATACAACGTTATCCTGGTTATCAATACCTTGATTCATTATGTCTATGTGTTATATCAAACAATAAGGAATGAAAAAAATCCCAATCCCAAGTTATGAGAAAATTGTCATCATGCATTTCTCATAACCATCTCTAATAAAGTCTCGGTGGATCATAGACTTGTTGGATCTTTCAAAATAATCATCAAAATCAATGGTCAAATCACTTATTTCTTCTATCTTCTCTCTACGCTAACCTAGTATCATGGCAGTTAGCAAAAACATCATCAATTCATCCATCTTGCATCCAAAAATCATCAACATGCATACATCATAGCATATCCTAAAATATACATCCCTCATCATCATTATCATTTAAGTTGTGATGAATAATATAGATTTGTTATTCTAAGCATCTTAAATTGTTGCATCACATATCATAAACATACATCACATTGTCATATCATAAGCATGAACATTTGCATTAATCATGCATACATCCATATGCATACATCAACATAAAACTACATAAGAAAATACACAAAATAAATGCATCCATATCATTTGCATAAGCATAACATCTGCATATCATATCATCCATCCCATAACATATCATGAAAATATACTAAAAAAGAAACACATTCATTCATTACATTCCATCTACGCATGATCATAATGCATCACATCACATCAAAAATCCATATCATATCATATAGATATCAAAAATGGTTGTCATGGTACAATATCTAAGTCAATTTATGTATATCAATAAAAAAAACAATATCCATGAGGCTATCAAAAAGGAGCCCATGAATGTATATTTGTATAAAGAATCGAGCAATAATCAAAAAGTGTTTATACAAGTGAGCTAGCCTTGATGGTTGCTCCCCTCACTAGGCTATCTCTCTAGTTGATCCTCAGCCTGAGGATGTGCCCCACTCCTCTATGAGTAATCTAGCTACCTAATCGCCACATGAAAATCCCAGTGGTAATGCATGTTATAATAGGCCACGTCAATCACAACCTCTCTATACAAATGAGTAGATATTGTCTACCCTGGGCTATAATTGTCATGATCTCTAGTTTTTGGTGCCACCCAACCTCCTATGTCAACTGCATCTCAGTGATCTACCTAAGTTGACACTCTTGGTCCCTCTCAGTTATCCATGCCACTACCTGCTACTAGACCTGGTCTCTCTCAACAGTGATAACCAAAATCTTCTATCTAGCTTGATCCCTCTCACCCATCACTACTTGCAACTACTGCTACAATTCCTAAATCTATGCATCATGAGGATTTGGCCCCGATGGTGGCTATTGTGGAGGTTGTTGTTGTATCAGTGGCTATTGTGGAGGCTTCTAATTCACTAGTGGTGCACTTGGGACCTATCCATCATGAAGCTATCCATCTTTTCCATCCTATCCTCTACCTCATCCCCTACCCTATCCATCATTTGGTTGTCCTCTTCCTATACCTACACCCCTCCCTCTCAGTCTCCCTCATGGGGGTATACTTTTTGGATCTATTAATCAATAAGGGGTAAAAACCATGCATCATAAGTAATCAACATTTATGCATTCACCTATCCCTAATCATAGGCCTAGGGCCTAGCAACCAATTGTTGAAATCCCTCAACAACCTCGTGGGCTAGGATCATATATCCCCACATTGTCTCTTGAGATGACTTGGAAAAGATGGTGGTATACTGATCATTGGTAATGTCCTACCTCTTGCAAAACTATCTGGAAACCCTATTAGGTAGGTACCTCTCAATGATTGTGTGCTCTCAACGCTACATATATCAGGTTTGTCGAGCAAAGAATAATTGTTGCACATCATCATACCAAGTTGGAATTTGAAGCCAAGGCCACCATTTGAATACTATCATATCGTCGATCACTCAACACTAGTAAGGAATCCTAAGATGCCATATGTGTTGTAATGTGATGGTACCCAGGTTGTATCTCCTAACAACTAGATCATCTGGCTCTACATCTACCATCTGAACAATAGGTTGAAGCATAACGATATGCTCCCAGGCCAAATGTGAATAAGTGTGACCCCTATGCCAATAGCCTGGACATCACAGTATATAAAGTCATGCATATCATGGTAAAGGGAGGCTAGCATCATTGGCTCCCATGCATACTATGTCCTCAAAAAGAGCATTCTATGCCAAGTCAAGCCCCATCCTAGGTTGAATCCCCTACTCTATTGATCTAGAGCAACCAAACCTGAGATAACTGCTGCAATGATTAGTTTAAAAGTCGACACCCAATCTTTGTACATCTCGAGGTCAATCTGGGAGGTGACAAAGACAATGTCCTCCTAGTCAAGCACCTCATGGAAGGCATCATAGCTGGCATCAATGTCATATATCACACACTCACCATGTATTGAAAAATGCAATACCTACCATATATCCTCTAGTATCACTATCACCTCACCAGTAGGTAAGTGGAATGAAGAGACTATGTCATCACTTGCATAGTGTTGTGATCATCACCAAATGTGTCTGCACGCCAGGCATGTAAGCAACATACCACAAACCAATCTCCCCTAGGTGCTCTTGTTGCAACTTAGACAAATCACCAAGTCTGGATAAAACTATCAATCAGTGCTCATAGGACATCAAAATTTCCCAGGATCACCTCCTACACCCACAAAGCACACAACATAAAAATTCAAAAAAATTGGCTAAGTTTAGATTTTCTATCCCCCAAAATGGCAATAGCGTCGCTATAATTCAAATTCCAAATTGTCATGCTCAAAGAATTTAAATTACCAAACATGATATGCATCACTAAACATATATGCATTGCTATTAATTGACCTGGGAAAACCCTAACCCTAATTTTCAAATCACAAGATGTGTATTTACATATGTGTCATGATTTAAAATTTGAAACCCTAATTTTAAATAGTGAACTGCATCTCTATAAATCAAAATAGCATCGCCAATTCTAAAAATAACATACCTCTATAGCGACACCGCTAAAGTTCAAATTTTAAAATGCAATAAATACACTTAAAAGTTAAAATTCAAATCAAGTTTTGAATCACACATCGGTGGTCCTACACCTGGAAGCCTCTAGTACTCATGAATCCAATTGGAAATGTGTCATGGGAGCACTCATTATGCCATCTCATTGAAGGGTCAGAGCTCAATTTGCAAGAATTCTCTAAGATGTGAATGCACAAATTAATTAAAAGTGACCCTTCCTCACCTATTTAAGCCTCCAAATTAGGGTTTTTTCCCTAATTTAACCTTGAAGCTAGGATTTTTCATCACTTTCACCAATCTTGGAAAACTGAACCTTATTTTGCACCATTTTTTATGTTTTTGGAATGATTTTTGCATCCCAAAGCCTTTATGAACCCTTGGGGCAGTATTTTACCTTTTTTGAGAAATCAACCCAAAATTTAAAATTTCTACCCAATTTTTCAAGGGGGAAGGTAACTAGCTTATTCTTTCCATTGGGTCAGCAATGAGGCATCTAAAAATCATAAAAGTTTTATTTTTTATCTGAGTAGTATTTTTTATCCCGAAAGAGTGTCAGTCTTTGAACCAAAGCAGTAGGTACCTCACTTCAAAGAGGGGAAAAATGTAAACACTAAAAAATGTCCTAAATGATATCATACACTCGAATCAAATATACTAACACGACTTCATTCTCAAACCCATCCTCTTTTTGCTTAATTGATTAAATTAACCAAGCTATTTAATTAATTATGTCATTTGCATCTATTAACCTAATTAATTCAACCATGTTATTTCCCCCCTTTTCATGCTAACACTTCATCCTATTAAATTAAATAAATAAAACTATTTAATTTAAATCCCTAAATGTTCTTGTTTAATTAAATAACCCTAAGCTATTTAATTAAATGTCATTACACCTTTCCCCCATTCATTAAATCATTTTATTTAATGAATATCATAATTCTTCTAATCCCCTAATTGCATAATTAACATTGTTTAATTATCAATTACTTAATTAATCTAAGTCCCCCCCACTTGCAAGGGAATATTCCTCCTTTGCACATTCCTCCAAAAGGAATATTCATTCCCTTTTTGCACAATTTAATTTGGTTTTAATTAAGTAAATTATCTGTTTCCCCTCACCCATGAGAATATTCCAAAGAATATTCTCTCCTCACTCATTTGAAAAAGGGAATATTATTACAAAGCTTCATGTGCAACTTAACTCAAAACTTCTTGTGCAAGTTAACTTGTGACCTCCTCTACAAGTCAAAATTGTGTTTGTTTGAAGGAATATGAACCCTTGATTAAAATATCATCTTGTATTCTCACCCATTGATGAGAATATCTGATCCATGCCTCCCACTTCTTCCATCCTTGACCATTGATTAGCTTTTTCAATCTCAACCCTCCATTTATCTTTTCCTCTCCTATAAATAGGTTGCTATTTGGAGACAAATCAATTCATCTTTTAACATCAAATTTATTCTATTAAAATCACTCACACTCACACTCATATTTAGCACACATTTAGCATATTTTAGTTCATTTTAGTTGCATTAATTATATTTAGTTTTCATTAATGGCTTCCATGATCACATAATGCATCTATTTAAGTTGTTTATTAATTAGGGTTGGAATCTTTTAGTCTAGAACCCATTTAGATTAGCTTTATAATTTCATATCTAGATCCTTTTTAGCATAAAATCATGTTAAATTACCTTGCATCATACTCATTTAGATTAAAATCATTTTTTCATACACATCTCACAATTGTTCCATTAGTTTTCTTCAATAAAACTGACTAGAACAAGCTCATGTATCCATGGGATTAGGAAAGGGTTGTCCTTCCACATCAACATGACACCACTCCCCCAACAAGATAAGTTTCAATGGATTAGAGTAGGAATTTTTAATGCTTTCATAGTTTTGAATGCTTAGTTTTGATAAATGTTTAGTTTAATTTGCATTTGATTGATCCTGTTGAGATTGACGTTAGTGGTTTCATTATGCTTTAATTCTTCATGGATCAAGCATAATCAACCCATGATAATATATTGGTCACACATCTATTTCCCTAAGTTTACTTACATTAGAGTAGAAGGATTCTCGAGAAGGCCCTACCAGCTGCCCCATTACCCAAATGATAGAATCATATTGTTGAAGCTTACTCGGTAGTTGCAAACTACCCATACATCATTGCACAATAAGTACCATGATGGGGACCCATATCCCCTAAAATTTGGACAAGGAATGTACTTTTTCCCTACTATCCCTTGCACAAAGTACTTTGAGAAGGAGCTTGTTGAATATAATTTTGAATTACATACAAAGAGAGGAGGCTTGGATCCCCTCCACAAATTGAAGAAATAAGTTGGAAGGAAATATGCCCACCAATCACACATTGAGGATTTCTAGAAAAATTGCAACAATGACCACAAGATGAGAAGGTGGAACTACATGAGGATGATTGTCAAATTTGTGAAATCCATCAATTTATATCCAATCCCAAATAAAATTATCAAAGGTAACAATGTTCTAGATGAAAATTACAATGCTCTAATCAACATGCCACTACCCATCATTGACTAGAATGAGCCAGAGGTCAAAGACCTAGATATTGTCACCCACCCCATAGAGTAGAGAACCAAGTAGTGGATAGATGACCATATAGCCCATCTACATGAACAAGGCATGAAATTAACTTATGGGGATCTTCAAGATGAGCTTGAGAGTGAAACAAATAGTGGCATTACTACAAGATCATTAGCTGAGGCTCCTAAGTCTCTTCTTGTCACAAGATCAAGAAAGAGGAAAGACACACATGAGCAAAATCCAAAACATAAATTAAATACCAAGAAATCCATGGAAGGGAAGAATCCACCAAAGAAAGCGAAAAGAGTGGGAACCTTTTTTCTCGACATTTCCACCATTCAAGATGAGGGTTCCCCACACAAATATGGGGAAGAAGTTGAGCAACCTCACTTAGTACCACCATTGCACTCCCATCCACCACTGCCAATGTACCATCCCCTTCCATTCCCCAATCACTACCCATCTCATCCCCACCTACTATGGACATCTCTTTTCACCTCACTTCTACTTCCCTAACTACTCTTGTTGTGGTGTTAGATTCTTCTTCCTCCACTACTTCCCCATTGATGTCTTCCTCGGTCTCACCTCATTTTCCAACTCTTTCTATTCTACCAACCTCTCTTCCAACAACCTCTATGACACCTCTCACCCTACCACATGCCTTCATCACATATCTATAGAATGTTCCATCTGAGCTCTCTGAGGTAAATTTAAATCCTCAAGTTAAAACGTCGATGGCTCAGCATGTTGTTTCCCTACCCCCCCTCCACCTCCTACTAAGCCACCAAAGATAGAGGCAACAATGAAAATTTATGAAGAAATGGAAAGGCTAAGTGTAGGGCATCCCAAAGAAGTAATAGAGGTTATTGCTAAAGAACCAGAGGGCTTCAACCAGGATGACTACTTTAAGCACCCTAAGGGAGGATTACAAGTTGACTTAGATGAGCTAAAATTTGATGAGGAAGGGAAACAAATGCCGAAGGAGGGAGATACAAGCAAATTTGATGATTATTATGAAGTTGAGACCTCTAACTAAGAACTTGAGGGAGAACAACCCAAGGAAGCTACAAATGAGGAGATAAACCCAAAGGAACATTGTTCCAATGAAGGGGAAACTAATATAGTTGTGAACATAGAGAAAATTGATGAACCTCCACAAATTGGCCAAGATGAGGTCCTGTTACATGAAGAAATGCCTTGAGAGGGAGAAAAGATAAAGAATAAGAGAATGTAGAAGAAAATAGTGTTGATCCCAAGAAACAAGTTGAAGAAAATGAGGGGATAGCACTAGGAGAACAAATTTTTTTTGAAGAAAATATGGAATCTACTGAGCCTGATAAGGGAAAGGCCATCTTGTAGGAAGAGGAGCAAGATGAAAAAGAGGGAAATGATGGAGATGCTCTCAGGAATGAAGAGAAAGAGCTATCAAAGGAACAAGAGGAAGGGGATAATAACAAATCTCTAGACCATCAAACAAAGGTTCCTACATGGTTGGAGAAGCAATTAAAGAGAAAAGCTCCAGTACTTGTCGATCCCAAGGCTCATTTAGAAGCTATATTGGCACATGCACAAGTAAAGACCTGAAAAGAGAAGAAGCCAAAGATCATATCCCACATTACTACCAATCCTTCAGGGTCTAGAATATTATAGATGGCTACTCTCACACTAGACAAGGATGCAAGCACCATTCACAGAAAGGATTATCAAGTGACCACCATCAATCTAGGCTAGGTGTCTCATGCCCAAAAGATAGATGAATTTTAGGGGTCAATGTCCACCATCCTTCAACAAATGAACAAGTATCAATCAATGAAGGAAGATTTGAAAGCATAGGTGGAAAAACTGACCTCCTTCATATATCAATGGATTGCATCAGGAGAGGAAGCTCAAGTAGAATCACCTATTCCCACCCTACTCTCCAAGGAAGAAGTAAGAAAAATGGAGAAAATGAAGAATTGGACCAAATCTACATCTAATTGGTTCAAAAGAGTTGTTGGCATGGGAAATAGAGGAATCAAATGCACAACAAAGATGCACAATGAATTTTGGGTTTTGTAAAAGGAAGTTCAAGAGGTAATAGGGATCTTCAAGTAATTTCTCAATCTCTACATAATTACATACCCAAAGCTAGAGAGCATTCTCAAGCTCTCCTGAGAAACCTAGGAAAAGGAATTGGAACTGTCAAAAGAAGATCATTGGTTTCCTAAAACATGGCTGATGAATTTTGAATATGGAAAAGAGATTTTGGAAAGGGATATGCTAGAATTGGAAGCCAATCATGAACATATTGTTGATCACTGGGTCAAATGTGATGATTGTTTGAAGTTGATGACAGGCTATGAGATGGCCTCCCTAGAGCTATATCGAGAGGCCATCAAAAGTGAATTCCATAAGCGAATAGAGCAAGGGGGCAGTGAAATGTTGTTGGTAGACTTCATGGATTTTTTGGTGAGAGCCTTTACATATTTTGAACAAATAATCAGAACTAAGCCAAAATGTATAGAGCATCGAAATCAAATGATGGAAGGGTTCAAGAGAGTTGTCTTCTAGATCTCTAAGTGTGACCTCTCTAAAGAGAATTTTTTATCTATAATTGGGAAGTTCATTGAATATTCCATGGCACAAAAGGAGGATGGAGATCCCATAATAGCTAGTGAGCATTTGCTAAAATAGCTAGAAAAGCTAAAGTTAGCTAGAAGACAAAATAGACTACAAGGAAAAATAGGAAAAGACAAAATAGTCTATTTTCATATTGTAAATTTTGTACTCATATGGGGTTAGGTGAAACCCTAAACTAGAAAAAATCTAATTCATTCATTGTAAATGAATCTTATCCATTCATTCTACTTTTTGAAAACTATAAATAGGGGCATCCTCTCATTTTCAAAGAGAGAGATTAGTTGTTGTGTAAAGACACGTTGCTGCAATATATAAGAAGAGAATTGAGTTGATAGTTTCTTGTGTATTTTTTTTATGTGTGCATGATTATATCTCTAAAATTTTGTTTCAACATTGTTTATTTTTAGTTTAAGTTCATTTTCTATTAGCAGTCCATGTCGAGCTTTAATGGTGTATGTATGCTATAGTGTTTGATGCATTTCCAGCTCATACTTTTAGTGATCTATTGATGAAAATTGTTGTGTAAAGTTAGTCTGAGCTTCCTTATATGTTGCACTTAAGTTCAATTGTATGTTCATACTAAAAGGGTGGATGCACAATCTAAAAATTTGCAAAGAACCTTAGAAGATTGCACTAGTTCTGCAATATTGTGGGTTGTCCCTGGTTAAGAAAAAGTCAATTTGGAAGTTTGTCCACTATAGCATCAGCCATTGTTACTATTCATCTTAGTTTTAAACTTAGGAAAAATTATAAACCCTTTTCTTTTTTCTATTTATTTTTGAAATCTAAGTTAAACATACATTTTCAGTATCACTATATAGCTAAATTTGTCGACAGGAGTGAGTTTCAAACTTCTACCTTGACATTGTTGTCACTATTCATTCATTTCCAAAAAATTGAAACTTCATCATAGAGCCAAAACTTCCATGGTTTTTGAGACATAAAGGCCCCTTGTGATTACTAGCAAATCACAATAAACAACTGAGTTGTTTTTGCAAAGTCATTACCTAACACCTGAGAGACCTTGGGGTGATTTTTTGAAAATCAGTTGCATAATTTTACCTTTCAAGAGAGACATCATACCTATTTGTTTTATGAATTGAGAAGTGAAAAAACAGTCATCAACAGGATCAACATGGAAGGGACATGAATTTATTGACGCATTACACCATCCCCAAAAGGAAAACACAAGACAAAAAAAAGGATAAAGAAAAAGATTTTGGTTCAACATGGAAGAGGCATGGATGTATTGATGCCTTGCGTCATCCCCAAAAGGAAAACACAAGAAAAATAAAAATATAAAAACAAATCTAAAAGATTTATGACATAGAGAAGAATGAAGTTACAAATAGAGGAATGTCACAAAGAGAGAAAGATACATCAAACAAAATAGTATGGGGGATCACATTACACACATGCAATCACACAAATGAAAAATAAATAATGCAAA